>VXBQ01015298.1:500987-598124 GCA_013400175.1 Phainopepla nitens
CCTGTCACACTGGGACTGTCCCCAATGGCCACCTGACAGATCCTGACACACTGGGACTGTCCCCCTGACCACCTCCACAGATCCTGAGCCAGCCCCAGCTCACAGCCAGCACAGGAACCACTGCTCTGCCCACATGGCAAACACGGGTCAGCTCCTAAGGGGACAAGGACAAGAGAAGCCCTTATTGTAGCTGTCTAAGAACTTTGGGTGGATTTAAAACTGCTGGTGTCAGTAAGTGATCCCATCCCTAATTCCTGTTTGCTTAAGTGCATTATATAAATGATCAACCATTTTATTACCATTTTTTATGCACTGACAAGCCCCTGGACTGAAGCCCTTGTCATGCCTCTGACTGTGACACCACAAGTAAATGTAATACCTACAAACACTCTGAACTGAGAATTTTCTGCACAGGCAGTGCTCAAGGCACAAGGCATATAACAACCAGGTCTGGTTTTGTCCTTGCAGAAGAAGCCCACAAAAACACTGAAATTTCAGATACATTACACAGTAGGAAATTTTTTATTCTAGTAAACAATAGGCTAATTCATATAGGAAAAGTTCTTTTATTTCTCCAGCCACTCAAACTAGTACATGTGGAGGTTTGTTCTCATGAGCAGCTCAGGGAAACTGAGCTATTAACGACATGGAGACTCAATACTCCTGAAGTTATCAACCACAATTTAGAATCATGTCCTTATGCTCAAGTAGCAATCTGCAATTCCTAAATAAAGATAAGCAATTTAATCCTGGATGACATTCCCAGATTTTCATATCCATCCTGATTGATACTTCTTGTAAATGCTTTGTCCACAATTTCTACAATACATCCCCTTTAACATGGCTGTTTATATGGTGTTACAAAAATAAATCACACTATAATTAGCTATCTAGTATCACAGTGGCATTAAAATCACAAAAGAAATGAGGGAGTGTGGGAAAGCAAAAAAGAAGAAAACAAAAAACCACACTTCCACACTTTCTCCCTCTTCTCAACATCAACACAAAACTGCACTTTGAAAATGAGCTGGTTCTCACTGACATGAAACTTGTGAGTTCATTAAGTGTGGCATAATTGTTCATTCCCTCAATGCAGCTGCCTGGAGCCTATTTCTTTCCAGAAAATGCAAGAAAAGAATTGCATTAATTCCAAGAAATCAGCAAAGAATTAGACACAGTTGTATTTTTGCACATGAATTTCAAAGTCATGTCCAACAGGATGAAAAAAAACAGATCTTCTAAGTAGAAAGGGATTAACAATAAAAAATTATATTTATGCATAAATAAATAAATTTATTTATAACTTATAAATAATCAATAATATAATTAAATCTCCATGCAAACCACTTAGAAAAAAAATAATTCTGTAGCTAAAGGTCTTCCTTGTCAAAGTTTTTATGAGGTTCTGCATGGCTCACACCAGGCTCGGACTGCACTGCAAGAGTCCCAGTGAGCACGAAGTGCAGAGCAGTGCTGGAGGGACTTTCAGGGCCCACAGCTGGGGCCATGGCACAGCAGCTGTGTGGGACACCCGGCAGCTCACCAGCAAAGAGGGGCAAAACAAAGCTGAAACCAGCTTTAGCTCAAGAACCACAGATCTGATTTCCAAAGCACTGGTTCTACCAAGGCATTTCATACTTGACAGCACATAAACCTTCAACCAAGAACTTTTGTCTTCCAGTAAACCTCAGTGTACTGAAATTCAATCCATACGGAGTACAATGGAAGTTTTAATCACTATTGTAAATAATGAAATTTACTAGGTATCTCAATACACATTTTTAATACAAAAAATTCTGATCACCACTGTAATAATCTAAACCTGAAACAACTACATCAGCCGTTCAATCATCCCACACTCTGAGATAAACCTTAGAGTCTGTGGCAACTTAAACCTGTAAATCTGAGCTGTCACAACGTAGCTACTGCCTCAACACCTCAAATACTCAGTGGCACTTGCTATGCATTATCCCTTTACAGCGGCAGGCGAGGGACTTAGGAATGGATAGCATTTGTTACTTCAGTCCCTAACTAGATTTGTTACTTCAGCAACAACTGTTTCATTTAGCACTGGCACCACAATCATGTTTCACTTTAGAAAAGTCACTTGAATACCTTTCATAAATAAGAACACGAAGTGAAATAGCAACTTGTTGAAAATGCTATGCCCCCTCAGAAATCAGGAAATGTTAACACAGGGTGTACAAAGCAGATGTGAAGGAGACTGTTCTTGGTAAATGAACAGACATGAACAGTAAATACCACTGTAGTTATCTGGGCCACATTCCTACCTCTTGGCTAAATTTAGAGAGGCAGCTATGAAGATGTGGGAGTGTCACACTCATTGAAAACCAATATGATTCTAGTAAGAGTTAACAGGGGTAGGTAATAACAAAGGAGGTACCTGTACCAGTCTCAATTTGCAAGTATCATTTTGCAAACACATAGAAAAAGAAGCTGTCCTCTTCCTTTTTCATGCATTTGAAAGCTGTAATTATTTAGCCCTACTAAAGTTCCTTCTACAGTCACTAATTTCTCCAATTCAGCTATCTTTAATTTCTGAAACTTGAATGTAGTTTAATTATCATTAATATTATTTTCAAATTAACATAATTCCTTTCCCATCCTAAGTAATCAGACACAGCTATTTCCTCCTAAGTCGTCCATAATGTCATCTGCAGTGTTCTTCACTTTGTTCCCTATCAGTGTTAAAGGGGACCTTGGCATCTCTGTTCCTCAATGCTGCAATATCTCAAAACCCTACTTACAAGTAAAACCCTTAAAACTGGGATTTTGCTTCGCCAACCCCCAAAATGAGATCTGCAATACCAAACAAGCATTGTAAATTTTCAGGATAATACCATAACATAAATTAGAAGAACAATAATGTCTTGCCCAATTTCCACATCAAATTCACTTTCTCCAATACGCCATTACCAAATAAATAATTTTTAATGGTCTATGACTGTTCTGTTCTATCCTACTATACCCCAAGTTTCACACTCTGCATGACTGTGGGTTTTCCCAAGACCTGTCTTGGCAGTACCCCATCCTCAGGACAACTTTCCCTTCTTCCAGTAAATTCAAAAAGCCTCATCAAAGTCAGATTAACATTCCAAACTATCACACAGTTTGAAAACTACAGTCTTGTTTTACTTTGCTTTCTAAAGTATTTTCTTCCTTAGATACCTTTTACCTCTATGACCAAAATAACTTCTTTGATTTTTAATTTTTTTTTTTTCACAAGAAGAATGTTAGCTTCTCAACTAGTATGTAACATTATACAGCATTCTTCCTGAACTGATTGCAGAACCAGAACCTGCAAGGCTTGCAGGGCACGTTTAGGGTGTTTTCTGGACCGCACAAATCTAGACTGGTCGCTCTTTGAGTGATGCTTCCCAGGAGCTCAATGTCTAACTACAGCATGGCTCTCCATAAGCAGGTAAGATGACACACATCTGAGGCTCCCTGTCAAAAGCACAGTTCAGACTACCTTTAATGAGATTATCATGACACAGTCCATGTGAAAGCTTTCAAGTCTTTCCTTTAGAAAGATCTGACACTGGATAATGAAAATCCCTCATTTTCTGACTTTCTGGGGTTTGTTTGGCTGCTTAGTTTTGTGGCTGTTTTTGTGGGGGGTTGTTTGTTTGTTGCTGTGGTGGTGGGTTGGTTTTATTTTTGAGTTTTACACCTTTTCCTGGAATTATTTTAAACACACCCTGAGTGACTCACTCACAGAATGTCTTTAAATTTCTCAACTAGCTCCTAGACTCTGCCCTTTGCAGAGTTCACACATCCTGTGATCACAGCAGGTCCTCATTTCACACCTGTTCACATTTATACCAGTTCTGCAAAAAGGCACTGCCAGACAAATTAGTTTCATGTCATTATTTTACTTACTGCCTAGGAAGTGGCGGTAACATTTTAGAACACAATTCAAGTCTATTTTCATTAAGAGACAATGCTCTCTATTCAAAAATCCAGTCAATAGAATCCAGTTGAGAACTCCAAAATAACACTGCAAAAGGCAAAATAATGTATTTCTAACTCAAACATAGGAAATAGTGTAAAAAATAAATATGCTATGATCCATCAGAATTATCTGTAGTGATTACCAGGAAATTAGGCAAATACTAAGTAATAGGAACTGGATTTGATGATCCTTGTGGGTACCTTCCAACCCAGCATATTCTGGGATTCTGGGATTCTTTAAACTAAAAGCTGCAGTTTTCTCCTTCACAATACCCAGTATCTTACATATTATAAATAAATGGCAATATTGTAATTTTAAAAGTCTAATCTGTTTACACTGACAGATAAAGACAAGAAACTAATCCTTATAGGAGGAAATTTCCACAAAACTCACTGGGAAACTGTAAAAACATCTTTTTAAATGACACCTGGGCCAAAGGGAAAAGAAAAGCAACAAATCTTACTCCAAAGATGAAGGCATGAAGAAGAAACTCCTAATTAGGTATGTAAGGTCCTTCTGCAGCTCTGATTTTGTGCAGCACTGCGGAGGGAGAAAGCGTGTCTGACAGAAGCGCGTGAGCTGCAGGTCTGTGTGATTACAGAACTGGAGGGAACCGAGGCTGGGTCAGAACTGCCAGCGGCCAAACACCGCTCTGCAGGCCTCTCGCCGAGCACAGCGCCGAGAGCCGCCGATGAGGAGGCGAGAGCCCTCCAGAAGAGCCCGCTGTTGGGCTGCTCCCATTCCCACTACCTTGAAGAGCACTAGCATTTCGCTGAAGAGCATCAGCACAGCTGAGGTCAAGCACTTCCAAAACCCCAGCTTTATGGGGTAGTCTTGGCACATTTTCGAAAGCGCAGCTTCCGTGTGCCGCACACCTTCAGAGAAAAAACCACTCCGGTTTACACTTCATGATGGCCCTCCACTGGTACAGAGCAGAATCCAGAACTGTTGTCAGCACAGTAGCAGTCTACTTATACTTTGATAATTCCTCTTCAAAGATTTTCTTTTACAAAGCATGTCATATAAACATAGACAGCCAGTATTCATTTCTCAAGCTGAGTAACTGCGAGCCGAGGTAAATCCCCTGGCAGAATGTCATTACAAGTTATTATGTTGTAGGTGCTTTATTTTTTGAGAGCTGTGCTTGACTGAAACAGGGCTGAAAGCAATCACAGATCCATATATTAAAGTGCAGCTGAGTCTGAAAGCCTCTTTGGGGCACGTGAGAACTTGAAACAACCTTCAGTTGCTCTGACCTACATTCTGATTCAAGGGGCTCCAGGCAGGAAGCAGAAAATCTGGGGGGAATATAGCACGCCCAAAGCACTCCTTCCTTCAGCACTGCACTACTGTGCAGTCACTCACACTTTGAACACACTCAAGACTGCTTATGTATGTCATAAATAATTCCCAGCTGAAGGGTTACCTGTGCCAAGCAGTCTTGGAATGGTGACAGTATTGCTTCCTAGAAGGATATACCCTGTAAATACTCAGTTCACTATTTACCTTTCTTTTCGTAAAAGGATTTCTCAAATTAGAGCAGAATAGCTGGTCTTTATGCTTACACATTTATTCTGGCGTAATACCCTCTCTCTTTTGTATTTTACTGAAACTAATAAAATTATGGAAAATAAACCCAACTTTGCCAGACAGATCCAATCAAATGTTTTTCTCCATTTGAAATCCGCATTCCTCAAGGATGCAGAACTAGAGCACCAGGGTGGCAAGGGAACAGACTAGTGTCTGTGTGTAAGGACTCCACTCTCAGAAGCAGAAGTACACTCATCTAGACTTTGATATTTGTCTAAGAGAATCTTTTGCACATAATGATAGATGAGGTCCACAAGATTTAACATAAAATTTCTCTGAAAAAGAAGACTTCATAACCCCATTATTACAGTTCCTATCAATATTCTTAACCCTGTCCATGATTGTTGTGATGTGCCCCTGCCCCTGGCTGCTATCTCACTGCTACGCTGCTCTGAAGAACACACTGCTCACCTGGACTGCTGATTCTCTTTTTGCTCAATGCTGTCCTTTGGCTATTTTGCACCTCCTGCTCATCAGCTGTGTCAGTTTGGTTTGTCTGCCTTTGTGCTGTACCCCGCTATGAGCACACCTCAGGTGACTGCTCTGCAGCTACTGGGCAGGATTCTCACTCCATCTGCTCTCATCTCCTTTGACATGAACAGCCCTGGTTACCACAGGCCAACTTATCCAATCATAAGCTGTTTTCCAGGCCTAAGGAAAGTGGTCAAGGTGCTGTACAACAAACCCACTATGACCACATCTACATCTGGTTTTACGTGCTTATTCTGAAATTGAGTGTCTACGATACTTGAACTGCAAAATGCAGTATATGCTCCCACACTTCAGTAATAAAATATATAGCATGTCTATAAAGAGAATTCTATTAATTTATAAGCACGCATTGGAATGAAAAACAAAGCTCAATTTGCATTTACCAGCTTCTAACATCTGAAAATTTCAGCACAGCAAGCAAACCAAATTTCTCTCTCTTGTTGAAGAGACTTGCACATACATTGTTTTCTGGAAGTCCACCTTTTTACAATCAAATTTCCAGCATAAATGGGTAACTGGTACTGTGTTCATAGAGCATAGACATATATTCTGCAGTGGGGCTCCTAATCACTGTGTTTTCTTGATCCACTCAACTCAATCAGAAAAGTGGCTGTCAAATGCACACAGTTATATCACAACTAGATGCTGATGGATTGATATTCATCACATATAATGCTTCCTTAATTTTTACCACCTCCATAAAATGTTCCAGACTCCTGTGTTCACTTGAGGATCCTTATTCAAAATGATTTATACCTCATCCTCTGCACGGAAGGCTTATATTTTTCACTCATTAACAAAGATGGCAATTGCATCATGTTTTCACCACAAATGAAACTGTTTTCTTGACTTCCAGGTCAGTACCTACATACCAATAGTTGCTTCCAAATTCAAGTTGTCTCAAAAAATTATTTTCAACTATTCTGTTAATTCCAGGCTTATTTGGAGAGGTTTAAACACTAGAAAAGGAGTGGTCATTAGTACCTAAGCAGAGGGCACATTACTTGCTTTGAAATAACTTTTGTCAGTGCTATGTAGGTCTTTACATCTGCAGTCAATGAGAAACAGAAATCCCTGCAGCTCTCCCAAAGCTCAGACACTCCTTACATAGCAGACTTTTGAAGTAACCAGACTGTTCACATTCACTTGCATGTTCATAGCCATACATTTTTCTCTACTAGAGCTCCCTTTTCAGCACTCCTTCTATTGCTGTGAAATGGATTTTGAGCCAGCTCAACAATCTACACCCCTTTGTTCCCAAAGGAAATACTCCATTATCATTTCCCTGGCATAAGTTATGACAAGTAAGAAACCTGTTCAAGTTAGCCACAACACATGGTGGTGTTATTAGGAGTCAGCACACCCCTCCAAACCTGCTGAGAAGAGCAGACAGGTAATGGAGCTCCTTATGCTGCTGAACAATCTCACATGCACCACAGCAATTTTCAGCCCACCACTTATTTCCCACTTTCTTGTCTTCAACAGAAGAAAAAACATCCTGGTCACAGGAACTCAAGCAGCAGATTAACATAGATAGGGTTTCATTTCATTTCAAGTTTCAAAAAACCTTTTCTATGCTTAGCATACATAAGGCTCTCTACTTGCTAGTAACTGGAAAACAGTAAAGGTTTTCCTTTTACTAAAGAAAAAAAACCAAAACAAAAAAAAACCCCACCAACAACAAAAAACAAAAACAAAAAACCCAACACACACATGCACACACAAAAAAAAATCCAAACCAAGAGCCCAACAGCAAGAGAAATGCAGGACTTAACATTAGAGTAAGTATTAAACTCCTCTAAAATCCTTTGGAACAAACCTGAAAGGCAAAAATTATTTTGAACTACATGGAGAAATATGTGCACAATTCTATTTGAAGTAGTTTCAACTGTTTTCTATTTCTATTTCATTTTCTATGTTATTCTACTTCTATTTATATCCAGGAAACTGTGCTTCAATGGCAGTGGCTCTGATTACCTGCCCTGCTCCTTTGGATCACAGGCCACCATCTGACGTGGGAGAAAGGTCAGCAATCACTACTAAAACAGTGGTTTTTGTGCAGAACGCTGGAGCCAGGTCTCCTGTGGTACTTGGGGATGTTATAAAAATGAACACGCACATACCAAGAAAGTCATTCTTGCTTCAAGGCGCTCCAGATCCTGCAGACGCCAAGCAGTGCTCAAGTTTTAACCGCTAGCAGCGACTGTGGCACAGCTAAAGCAACAGGCCCTTCTGCCAGAGGTACCACACACGGAAGGGTTCTTCTGGGAGAGATGGGGGAGGGGCAGGAATCCCCAGCTGCCAGAGACTGAGCCACCAGAGGCACTTGTCACCACAGCTGCATCTAAACCAGCAGTCTGCTGCTGGCATGCAGTTTGGTCCCAATTCCTCAGGGATGTTACTATGGGAACTTTTGTAGTGGCAGTTCCTTCTATCTGATGCATATTTCAGAAAGACAAAGTAGGAGCAAAGCAGAGAAACTGAGGAGAACGATAGAAACCATATCAGCACGGTGTGTCCCATTTACCGTCCTACTGCAGAATCCCAGTAGGGACAAGGCACTTCTTATAGGAGCAACCAGGCAAGATTAGCAGCACCTCACTGATTTACAAGGTGCTTCATGTCCGTAACTATTTAACTATTGAACATTGTTTCCATTAAATAAAATACACTACAGCTTTACCCAACTGCAGTGACATAAGATAAACGTCTGCTAGTCATAACATTTGCAAATGCTTCTGAAATTCAACTTAGATAAACACCTTGTCACAGCTCTAAATCCCACCATTGAAAGTTAAGCAACAAAAACGTGTATGTTTGGCCCAAAAGCCCGCTGCCCTACCCCAAATACACAAGAACTGCTGTCTTGCTACCAGAGAGAACACGCAGCAACAGTGACACAGATTTGATTACCCTCCAAAGAGAGCCAGATAACTGAATGGACAAATTTGTGTAAAGCTTAATATGTACACTGACTGCTTCTGCTTTCGCACACAGCACAAAATCTGCATAGGCTGTAACATAGTCTCCAAGTTTTCACAAAAATATTCTAGTACAATGGTAGTTAAGAAAATTGACCCAGTTATGGAGTAGTCCTCGTCTGAAACCTAGCAGTGTTACTGGAATCACCATTTGTCTCAGGGAAATGAAATGGTAGAAACCGACAGAAAACGCTTAGCATATGAGAAGTTGTAGTCAATATTAATTATTTTGCCACTATTAATGATGGCAAAGAACAGTGCTCAGCCTCTCTTCCTCTCCAGTGTATTTCTGTTTCAATATACATATCAATATTAATTTCCCCTGCAGAGTTACCGTCACATCTAATGAGCAAACACATGCTATGTGAC
The DNA here is from genome assembly GCA_013400175.1 of Phainopepla nitens. Classification (NCBI taxonomy): domain Eukaryota; kingdom Metazoa; phylum Chordata; class Aves; order Passeriformes; family Bombycillidae; genus Phainopepla; species Phainopepla nitens. The sequence continues at coordinate 510,396 of VXBQ01015298.1, forward strand.
ATGTCTTTTTATGCCCTTGATTTTTACATTAGCTCTAATTAATTCAGATCACTAATAATATATTTTAAAGTTGTCACAATTAAAAAGATGTGCTGTAAGACCGGAAAAGTTAAAATAATGCACAAACTCACATACCGGGTATATGTTCCTGCTGCCTCCCACAAAAGAGTTCTCCAATTTTTCCTTTCAAATTTTCCTCTAAAAAAACCCATCAAAGACTAACACTGAAGCTTCACAAGATACTATTACAGTACTAGAAAGAATGCAAATACTGTTTTCACAGCTATTTTACTCTAAACATAGCATTTAATTCGTACTGATAAGTTGCTTCCTCAGATACGCATCCTAAAATGTCATCTTCTTTGAGACATTTATGCTTTAGACCAGTCAAGCACATTGACAGCACCTTTGTAACAACAATTCCACACAAGAAAAACCCATTTTTAAACTCAGGGGATGAATCACAGTTTCAAATTTTCTTCTCATAATTTTGATTTCATATTGGATCTCAGGTGAAATACTCCTCATTTCTGTAAGTCATCCCATCAGTCAACACATTTTAAGGAAGCTATTACCACTCCAAGAAGTATGGTGTCTTTTAAAACTAAGACCACACAGAGCAATCCTGGATTCACAGCTCATGTCTGTATTTGCAAATCCTGTGGCCTAGCAGTAGCAGACTAACCAAACGAAACAGCAGCACCCAGAACTTAATGCCCACGTTAGATCCATTTGAGAGCACCGTTACTTAGATGAGCCCTTCTCTCCTTCCATGGTCTGACTGTTCCTCTGAGTGCATGAGGTGCACTTCTGGAGTACATCCTCAAGCTCAGTCTAACTCAAAAGGAACTCAGTTTGTCTCTACAAACACTTCAGGATGTGAGCCAAAGCACAGTAAGTGCTGATGATCTGCTTCAAAAGCACGCTTCTGAATCAAAGGAAAGCACAAAAGGAGATGTGGCCATTGAAGTCAATGGGACCTCTGCCATTCCTTTCAGTGAGATAAAACTTACTTGATCCTTCCCTCTCTTTCTGTTTTTTCATCTCTGATCTCTCAATTTAGGTTTAGTAAGAGGTGAAGAGTAAAACAGAACTGATAAATACAGTGGAAGAACAGTGTGTTAAATAAAGGAAATTTTGCTGCTGTGGTTATTCAGATTGCTTTCATTTACTCTGGCATTTCTCATTCTCACAATCATGCATGTAGAACCAAAGTAAAGGGGTAAAGCTGGTGATATTTCCATGGCTGTGCTCAGAAATTCACTATAGGGTCATACTGCTGTGCCCAAGCTGATTACTCCTGGAGGCACTGGGGTTCTCCAGAGGCTGAGCAGCCAGCTCACATTCAGCTAATTCCAGGCATTAAAGAAAATGTCTATGATGGCAAAGGTAACACCTGTCAGCTCTTTAATATCCTTCTGTCCCAAGTATTTTCCTCAAAAACGCCTCCCCTCACTCCTGCTGATATGGAGGGGAAATAAAAGTAAGTGCAGGTGAGGTATCATCACAGGTACTGTAAGGCTCTGAATTAATACGAAAATCTAGTCATCATAGAAAGGGGCTGTTTAAGAACATCACACCCAGAAATGAGAAGAGCCTTTATTTTGTATTATGCCCCTCCGTAATCTCCTGTAGAAGAACTTCCTTTAGAAATTATGTATTTTTTCTTTTTCTTTAAACTGTTGAAGCCATTTATCTTGTGAATTATCATTTCCATAGAAATGATGAGGTGATTATGCATACTCATTGTCCACTACAGAGATAATGCACCGAATCCAAGTATGTATTATGAAGATGGTGTGTATGACATCAAACTAAGACCCTTTATAAGCCCTTAATACAGCCATAGAGCCAGCAACAAAATGCTGAGCAGACTACAAACACAAACACCATCTTTGAGCTTAGTAGTTCCTTACACATCTTTTCCATGAGTCAGATACCACTTTCCCATAGGAAGCCCTAGAACTGCTACCACTTCTCTGTAAGAAGAGGATGAATCCTGCATGCCTACCCTTTCTGAATGCACACTCAGTACAGACTGCACTCCAAGCCACTGCCAGCTATGGGAGAAAAAAGTGAAGTGAGCTGCTTTTTTTTGCCTTGGTCTTTAATAAAAGTGTCATGACTTTACGATGTGTACGTAGGTTTGCTGTCAGTTTTTCTCCCGGGGATAAAGCATCTGCAGCCTTGAAAATTAGGAAGATTTTGTTTTGAACAAGTAACAGATTTGTTTTCAAAGAAAGAGGAACCTCTAACAGTGTAAAGACCATGCCTAATAAAGGCGAAAGTATCAGAACTCTGTAGTACTCACCCAGCCAAGACTGATTGCTGAGAATAGGTTACTGATGTTTACAAGAACATTTGAACAGCTCTAATCCAGATCACACACCAGCTCTCTGCCAGCATGTGTTTCTGACAGCTTTTTCTAGGCTGCCTGTGGCAGCTGGGAGTTTCTACATTTTCAACAAGTGGCAAAGAGTTAGCAGCACTCTTAAGACTATCAAGGACTCTCACATCTCAAGACTTCTTAAGACACTCATGATTTCAAGAGCCCTTTGGGAGCAGCATTTAACAGACACAAGGTCTTTGGCTTCTTTGCCATTTCCAGCAAGGTAGATGTAGAAATGCTGACAGGACCAGGCACTTGGAGAAGATCTCTGTGCTAGCAGAATTGCTTGGGCAGCAGCTCAGGGCTCCCTGCAGAAGGTGTGATGTGGGTACACAGTAGCACCCAACGCTGCCATTTTAATCCACATGTCACGTCCTGGAGCAGACAGCTGATGTATGAGACCTCTGGAGCCACGTCTGCTTCTTATTTCTAATTTATCCAGCAGGCCCAAAGGAAGACCTTTCTTCTGCTCAGCTGCACACCTTGTAGGGCACACAGCAAAGCAGTCCTGAGGGCAGAGCACTCACAACCAGCCTGCCTGAAGGTAAACAGCAGCAGGAGGTACACAGATCCTGTAAAGCCTCGTGCATTCCTACTCAGTTTCGTTGGAAATGACAGTGGATGGCAGGAGTATTAAAGCTGTACAGAGCTGCAAACCTGCAGCATATCACTGACAAACTGACCCTCTGAAAAGCAAGAAGTACAGTAAACAACAGATTTCTGTTTTGAGACAAAGGAAATGTCATCCTACAATGAACAGCCTTCAAAACAAAACAAAACAAAAAAAAGGCACTACCTATGAACTTCTGACACATGAAAATTTTCAGCTGAAAGCATACTGCTCCTAAACTGTTTTGTATTCATTACAGAACTTACTTAGATCTTCTTCTCTGTCAGAAAACTGAGCAAAGTGCAGCCAACATTTTGCACATACATTCAGGAGAATCTCAGTCCAAACCATTTAAAATAGTGCAGTGGAGGGTGCACGGGCGGGACTGGGGAAGCCACACATAATGCTGTGGAACACTGCAAGGAGCCAGGTTTTTCATTTCCTTGGGAGCTGCAAGGCCTGGATGCCAAGGCCAGCAGAGAAACTGTAGCCCCTGCTCAGATTTTTTAATACATGAAGGGAATGACACAACTTTCAGCTGCTGGCTTGTGCTCCTCACTGTACCTAACAGAGCCCTGCCGACACACTTAGTGCCGAGATGTAACTAAAACGTACTCTAAGGTTGACATGCTGTTCTATCATTCTTTTAAGACCACTCTGTGGGTTAAATACAATAACTGACCTCCCAGACTCAAAATATGTGGAGCTGGCAACATCCTAGAATACGACTGTAAAGATTTAACAAATGCCTGTACCTATTTATGCTCTTTAAGTGTTGGTATAAAATAGATCAGCGATTCCAATGTTACCTGCGGTAGCTGTAGGCTTTTTCTAACATAACTCTTCCCTGTTTGAAATTGTAACCTAAAAGAGTCCCAAAGGATTTAGGATTTAAACAGCTTATAATCTTTTCAGGTGCCTCCCACCCTTCCTGTATTTGCCATACCCTCAGGCTCCTGCCAGAGCTATAGGGTATTTATTACATGTAGCTATAGATAATGTACTGAATACATGACCAGTTGAGCTACAGAGCTCACAACAAGGGCTCCTTCTGCACCTTAGGAGAACCAAGAAAAAAACTTCCACCATCTATCTTACTGTGTAGAGCATCTAATTACACTGAAATGGTAAACACTAAGATAATGTTTGACCAAATATAAATGACATAATCACAAAGGAATGTAGAATTTTTAGTTGATGAGAATTTTTGAGTACAAATATGTGTAGAACAGCTAAAGGAAAAGTCTGCAAAAGATGACTAAAATTTATTTCTCTCAGCTGGAAAAAAAGAAAATCCCTAAGTCAGTGAATGAATAAGACAGTGGAATAATGTAAGACCTAAACTACTCTGCCAACCTAGATCTACAAATCCTGGGAGTTGAGACTGGGGCCTCACTGGAACTTTCTGGCCCAGGACTGCTGACCTGCAAGAGTCTCAGCTCTTCCCGCGGCGCACTGGCATGCTCTCCCCCCGCCTGCAGCTCGGAATACTGAGCTGCCACTCCTGCAGGTTTACACCATGGCTGTGGGAAATGTGCCTCTCAGAACGTGTAGTGATGATGAGTGGGTGCCCCACACACTGCTTTCGCTGTCCATGGCACCTCAGCAGGCACTGACTGCATCGTCCCTGTGCCTGATCTCCTCTGCCAGCGGCTCAGCCCTCTCACTACTGCTATGCTCAGCATGGAGCACAGGTAATTACAGCAACAACTGAAGTCATAAGGCACTAATGCTACATATGGACTCTTCATTATATTATCACATCCAATTTCCTTCCAATATTTCACAGCCATCAAGCACATAATAAGACTAAAGAATGGGCCAGATCCCCACAGGGATTTAGAAAGGATTTAAGGGTTTCTCTGATCAAAAGCAGAAATTAACTGTCTCTTCCCCCTTCTCTCAAATCCAAAGAAGCAGCCTCATGCCTTCAGGTTGCCTGAATTCAAATGTTGCCACTAACTTTAGAGGCTCTGCACGTGCACTAAAAGCTCCCCAGACAGTTCTGCTTTCACCCAAGCTCAGGAGTCTCAACTCCCTGAGCGCTGAGCAGTTCCCACTGATTTTATGGATGACTGACAGAGGTCTGAAGGTTTATGCATTAGCAGACCCTGTAGCAAGGCACTGACAACCCCACTTTTTCTTTTCTAACAAGCTGAGAGGAATCCTGCACCATCTCAGGCTTTTACCCAAGCCAAACAAAACTTTAAATAAACAGATGTTTCCTTTGGCTTCTGCAAAGTATGTAGGGACTTTTTCCTATTCCAAATCAGTTTTCAGCATAATGGTTCAGGCTTCCCCTAGGAGGTACCCAGACATAATTTCCCACAGAGAAAGGACATTCAAATGCCAGTTTTCAGCTCTGCTGTGGCTTAAAAAGCTATAAGAAAGGGAGTTCCATGTGACCTAATTCTACATCATCTGCACTGTTCTGTTCTTTAAAAGTGTGAGGTAGGGAATTTTGTTTACACAGAGCTGTGCTAGAAGTTTCTCAGCCACATTTCTCTTTGTGGTCTGAACAACTGCCCTTCACAAGAAGGGTGAAACCAATCCCCGAGTCTCTGAACCTGAACTCCTGACATTTTTCCAGAGGTGCCCAAGCAGCTGTGTACTGAGCCTGCTCGCCCTGTGCAGCTTTTGTGCAGCTCCTGAGCCCCTGGAGGTTGTATCCCTGCCCAGGGAATCGAGATGTGTGCTGCAGATCCTGGGCTTTATACTCCAAGGACCAGAAGCCTCAAATGTGGACATCACAGTACTCCAGACTTTTTTAGAGGCTTCCTCATTTTATGAAGAAGTGCTATGTACCCCACACATCATGGGATTTCCATGCTAACCACAGGACAAAACTATGGAAAAAAATTCCTTAAGGACAAAAGGTGAAGCAGGCACAAATGAAAGTTACTTTGGAAGACAAACTAAATGATCTTATGTATTTTTAACTCTGAATGCACATTTACAGTGCTCTTTAGAACAAATTCAACCACATAAACAGAATAATACAATTTTATACCTGTAAGAAAAATCAATCCAAACCACAAGTAAATCTTATTTCAGTTGTATTTTCTTGCTAGTTGGTTATACTATGGAACCACTGTGATCTGTCTTCAAATTTAGTATCACATAAACTGTTAAACATTATTAAAAATTATGAAATAGCCAACTGCTGATGATCACTTTCGAATGCTACAGCACGTGCCAAATACTGCTTTCTTTCTCTCATTAGAGAAACAACCTCAGCTGTTCACAAAGTTTATGTGTTCATGTGGACTACAGGGAGAAGGAAGAGGGTATCATTTTCAGGTATCCTCTACATAATGAAAAGTAATTTTCTAATACTACGTAAACCAAGCCACACATTAATAATGTGCTGAAGTGCCAAAAACTGCCAGTGTGCAAACAGTACAGTAGAACTGAACAATGACAGCTTTGTGAATTCCTGGGATACTTCCTAAAGGCTGTGAGAATGAATATTTTAAAAGTGCTCAGTGAATCATTACCTCTGATTACATGAGATGAATCACAAGACACATCTAAACAGACTGCATTACAATTTATAACTTCGACAGACTTTTTGTGATTTAAATTTTCAACACACTGAAAAGAAAACCTTTGAAACAAAGCAGTTCTGCAAAATCCCCAAACGTGGGGAGTCTGTTTTGCTGCTGTGCCATGTAGCTTGCTTGTCCTTCAGTCCCAAAACCAGGAACAGCACAGAGATCAGAAATAGGAAAGGCAGGATTTTTATCGAGTTCTGACTGCATGCTTATATGGTCTTCTTCTGGTTAACAATGTGAGGAGGCAGAAACAGAACCAACAACAGACTGAAGCACTTGCACAAGTATAACTTGTACAACACAACTTGGAAATCCCTTGATATTTATGCATAATTATTATTATTATTAGATATTTCTTACTCATCCTTTACTATTGCTCTATAGCTCTGAAAGTCTCCTTGACATCTAAACCAGAAATGAAGCCCTTAAAATGAAACAGACACTGGCATCAGGAAACAGCTCCAGAGCCAGAGCCAGATCCTCAGCTGGAATAAACTAACATCTCTTACCTTTGCCAACACTACCTATGTATTTGCATCTGCTGAGATGCTACTGTAGAACTCTTCCCTCATCCTTCCCTGCTGTGAAAACGCACAGTCCCTTCCTTGTGGCCAGACTGGGAATTCACACCTTCTCCTTTGCAGCCAGAAACCAGACCCTTGTTAGAATTCTTGAAACCAACTCTTTGGTTTGATCCAGGCTCCTGGCAGCAGAAACAGCAGCTGGATTGAACAGCTGGGCAAGCTGGCCCCAGAGGGTGTGAGAGTCACATCTCCAAGAAAGGCTGAGGTGAATACAGGTTGAAATGGGATGTTAAAGGTTCGACAGGAACCTTAAGCCCATGTTTTTCCCTCTTCTGTTCTGGACTTGCATAAAGAAATGTAAATGTTCACCATGAACATGAAGTAAGTGTACTAACTAGCTTGAAAACCCAATTACTGTGTCTCAGTAACTGGCTGCGAGTTACTCTCCAGCCTCAAGAGTCTAGTATATTTTACTTTAATTAATTTCTTCCTATTACTACTGCTTATACCTCCTCAAATCACTTCCTGTGATTTCTTCTATCAGGTTAATGATGATGTTTTTAACAGACATTGCACTGGGGTGCCATATGACAGGCCTCCAGAACACAGATCTGTGTGCCAAGCTTCACTGCTTCTGCCTACACGCCGGAACTGCTGCTGCTCAGGCACACTTTCCTCTGAAGCCTAACAGGAGCTTTACTCGTGTAAGATATTCTTAAACAGGCCATTTGTGAATTAAAATGGTCTGTAGTAAACCTTTTAAGTTCCCACTTATTATAATTACTTCTTGCTACGAGCCCATTTGAAATCAGTATGATAAAAACGAATTTAATTTGTACCGAAGTAGAAGCCGCCTTTCATTCACCTGTAATGAAAATATGGGGGAGAGGGCAGACATGAGGGAAAGAGTTCTCTGAACAGATCACATTTCTTCCCATGAAAATATTCCCCCTCTGTTGTGACCACCAGCTCCACCATCATGTAATGAAAGCCACTGCATATTGCAGGCTCATTTGGCAGTCATTACTGCAGCCTTTGCACAAAGAAAATAGTGTCCTAAAGATAATGTGAAGTTACAGGCTAAAACTGCCCCAGAACCACACTCTGAACTAGGTGACAATGCCTCTCAAGGTCCTTCAAGGACATGCTGCAAAAGGGAGCTTCAGAGAAGGAAAGGACAGTTCCTTTCCAGGTAACAAAGGTCTCTCAAGTTCTCATGAGCGTAATGGTCTTGACATACATTTTCATGAAAAAACACTACTTTCATTAATGTCATAAAGCTTTTGCCAAACTAAAGCTGTATAATAAAACGATTTGCATACAAAGAACTGAAATGCTGATGATAATCTCAGCAGAACATCAACATACCACCCCCTGAGTTTGCTGCAGCCAGTGGAAATGTAATTAGCAGTCTCCAAACACCATACAGTCTGAAAAAGCAGTTTCTTTACCACTTTGCTTGGTATGGAAAATGTTCCAGTTCTGAGAGAGGAAGAATTAACCACCAGATCACTTCTAGTTGGTAGCAGCTTGTTTTCAAGAAACCCATACCAGGGCCCCTTGTGCTAATTGCTTTGAGGCATTCACATCAATAACTGGTAATATTTCTATTTCAAATAATATGCCATAGATAACCTACTTCTCATAGGCTGGCACCAGCAGCACTTTGTCTTTCAGACTGAAATAACATTATTCGAGTTATTTAAAGCACACCTTTTGGGGACAACCACAAACAGTTGCTAGGGAAACAGCAAGGTAAGAAAATGGACTGCTATCATGAGGCTAATAAGTCATATCCACATTTATTTCCTTTCCTTTCTACCTCCAAAGGAAAATTGTGCTCCCACGTAGAGTTATGAACATGTGCTTTTAATAAGCTTAAGTCTCTCAGAACTGCTGGGAAGCATCTTTTGGTTTTAAGGCATTATGAGGCATCAGAGAGAAGGTGGTGAGGAGAAGGTTTGACTGAGGGCAGGCTGTGAATCTGAACTGTGCTGGGACCCTGTACAGCAAAGAAAATGACAGCTTAACTTGCACATGGCGTATTCAAACTTACACCAACTGTACGAGAATATTATGGAACAGTGCCAGGAACTGAGATTTTCAATGGAGCAGGGCAGTTAAGTGAGTAAGAAGTGGATTTTTATTTTTAAGAAGACTCATATTTCCTTACCATTTTTTCCATTTATCTCTATTCTTATTCATTACTAAGCACCCCAAATTAATCTGTAATTTTTTAGTATTACGGAGGAATGGAATCAGCTCAGTAAAAATCTTGGAATAGCACAGAAACACCCAATCACCTGCTGTGTTAATATTTGCCTGTATTTCTGTAGGTGAAACTAAAAATATTACTTATTATTTCCTTTACTTTTTCAGTGCTTTCATAGTTTTCAGTAACAAAGAGACCGGGTTATGTAGCCTATGCTCTCACCAGCTGTCTCAATCTTTTTAAGTGATTCTTACACATCTGTAATAATAAATCACATTTTTTCCCCCAGTGAAAGTCAAGCTTATTTCTACTTACCAGTTACTAATCACCAGTTACTACTAATCACAGACAAAGAAAACTGACTAAATTATATCAAATCATGCCACAGGTTATTTATCCCAGACCTTCTTTGGCACACATCTCTTTGTCATAAATTTCATCCTGTAATTTCAAAAACAAACTCTCTTTCTTTTCTTTTTTTTTTTTTTTTTAAATATTGGCAGTTTTAACATGACAGCTTCAGATTCAAAAATTATCCTAAGCACTAAGGGAAAAAAATACCTTTTTGCTCTGCGTAAGGATAGTGAAGTAACAGCGCGTTAGATTAAAGCTGAAAGTAATTAGTAAATTAAAGTCTGTATGTAAGGGCCAGAAACACGTCTGAAGAAGAATGTCTTTTGTAAGACATTCTTTCAATACAGCTCTGCTCTAATGTGCTGCTGTCCCTTCAAGGGGGCTCTGCCCCTTCATGTGCTGTACATGTGACTGCCACATCCCAGCACAGGACAGACCAGGAGTGTCCCTCCCCAGGGAATGCAGCACTGGGATTGCTGCAGACAGAACTGCACACCACAGCACATTCTGCAACAGCACAGAAACACATCTACACTGTTGTGTCCTTGGTGCTCTTCTCAGCATTAAAAAAAAAAAATTGTATTTCATATTATTTGGAATCCATTTAGAACTATTCAACGTTTCTCAAAAATGTGAAGATTCTGCATAAAGCCCAAGTCATGAATCTGTCCCAGACTGCCTTTTTAAAAACTCAGGCAATATTACTCAGGCATCTTATAAGATAGCTGAGGAAAGTAATTGCTGCCTCCACCCATGCATCTCAAATATAAAAAAAAGTTGCTGACTGCATATGAAATTCCCTCTTATTCTTACCTTGAAGACATCTGAAAGCAGCCTGTCCTTTCTGTCACAGACATCTTTTTCCCATCTTCTTCAATAGGACAGTGTCAACAAATCTCTGTTAGGACAGAAAAGAGCAAATATACAGCCTGGACAAAACCTCAGAAAACTATCTGTAGGCTACAGATAGTTTAAAGGCCAGGAGGAGCAGAAATGTCATTAAAAATCCTCAGTGGGGCTGGCTTGCACAGTCCTTGGGAGGAAGCATGGAACAGTATGAGGAGTCTGCCAAAAACGATTCACTGTGAGGCAGGATGGAAGGGGATGGTGAAGAAGAAATGTAAAGCTTGAAAGATACGGGCAGAGCATTTTTTATTCAGTGTAAAAATTCTCTTCTCAGTTTGTAATTTAACCCAACTTCCACCAGGAATTATCTGTGAAACCTAAGAATAAAGTGTCCTCTGTAGTCCTGAAATTGCTGCAGGTAAAGAGTAATCCCCAACACCACCATCTCAGCATGCAGAGAGCACAGGCCTGTAAGGGACAGTCAAAGCTTTGCCCTTGGGCACTGCTGGGACCCCAGGGGTCTGAAAAATTCAACCCTGGTGTGGTGGGTTTTTTCAGCTTTTTCTCGAAAAAGTTTTAAGTAACCCAACAAATATTTTAATAGAAGTTATTACAACACTGAATGCCAAACCAGTAGGAACTGTTAAGATGAAGGCTGCCTGTAAAAGTTGTGTCTCATCTATTCAATGTGAGATTGCACATTTATTGAGGGCTGGGTATCTCAGTCTCTGTCCCAGGTTCTGTCCCACACAGCCACGAGCACTGATCTCCTGAGCAACGAACGAGGTACCTGCCTGCTGCACAAATAACTGTGAGCATTTACATCTCTGAATAACAGAAATGCTGGGACAGGGCTGAGAGCAGGGATCAGACTGCAAATGGAGAAGGGCAGAAATCCTTACCCTAATTATGGAAGTTTCTAGTTCCTGAGTATTTGGAGACACAGGAAAGGTACCTGGGGAAGAGAGAGAGAAAAAAAATCTGCATGTCAGCAGAACCCTAGGTGTTCCACAAACCTCTTCTATGGCTGTCAGTTCTGGTATCAGTCAGAAAACAGCTGCCACAGAGCGTTGATCTGACCACTGCTTACTTTAATAGGGTGTTGCTTTAGCTATATTTTACAGCAACATGTTTTACATTCACCTCTGCAAGATTCCAATAAACTGATTTAAAGGATTCTCAGTGGTGTCTTCATGCTAAGCTTCTCTCTTTTAATTCTTACAATATAAATTATCAGCTGCATAGTAAGACTGAAAACAGGTTTGGAACTACCAGACAGAAGGAGCAACTGTTTGGAATTATCTGCTTGGGCTTTACAGATCAGCTTTTATCCACTGCAATCAATTGTCCACTCAATGTGATCCATGTCCGCTGTACAGTACGAAGTGGTTTTATTGCAATTCACTGTATTGCTCCTATGTTCAAATTTTATGGGAGGCTCAGCAGGAAGATCTGGAAGAAGAGTATTCTGCAGTCAAAACACATTGCTCTAAATACTCGTGATCCTTTAAACCATACATGACCAATTTTGCAAATCCCTTAATCCCCTCCTCTGTACTAGGTTAGTACTTGCTGTCTGACACTGTCCTGCTGTTTGCAAAAATGAGTATGGATGAATGTGAACATCAACTCTATCCATTACCACTTCTGGGTTAGAAAGATTTATACACAAGCAACACCAGTGAGAAATTCTATTATTCCACAAAGCTGAAATAGAAATAAATCATAAGCTTCAACACAAGGAGGCAGACATAATTCAGACCACTGGCCACGACGTGGGAACAAGATCCTGGAGTAAGATTACAATCCAGGAAAGATCTGTTCTACCTGATTCACAGGAGAATGCTATGCAATGCATTTATGCTCTATTTTAAGAGATTTGGATCAAGCCAGTAAGTCTCTGTACTGTTTTGGTTTTAACTTCACCAAAAATAAAGGCTTTGAAAATCAGACTACAGAGCACAGTAGTTTTTAAAACTGAGATTTTTTTTTNAATGAAAGCCTAAATCTAAACCATTCCAAGAAATACTTGTCCAACAGCTGCACCTACATAAGTGGCCATTAATTTTCTGATGACCTTAAACTGGAGGCCACTGAGAAACTGATACTCAGGTCCTTTACAGAATACAGAAGTACTTGAAACACAAAGAAAAGAAAGCATAACTAAATACAACCCAAGTCTAGCAAGTCTGAGATAAATTTCGAAGTATGGAGAAGTTGCCCTAAGAAAATCAAAAAACTGTGTTATGAAGAAAATGCTGAAAATCAGCTCCGTGGAAAAGGAGAAGGAAGGGCAAGAAGCAGTGCAAGACAATATGAGAAGGCAGTGTGGCACACGTGCAGTAGCTGCCCTGAGATGTGTGTGGTGTGTTTGATGGTGTGCTCTGTGACAAGCTTCCCTCACTCCCTGGTTCCACACAGCCTCCCACTGGCACAACCAGGGACATTTCCTGCGGGGGTGCTGCACCCCAGCCTCTGCCACTGGCCTTGGCAGTGCTCAGTGGCTTTCTATTCTTACATTCTTACTCCTGCACTAAATGGATGCTTAAGAAAGCTTTGAGTGGTGTTTTAGTGTAACAGGCACCGTTATTTAAGTCTAGAGATTTCATGTCAATTTTATGTTTGCTCTGCTATAACCTTCTCAAGTTATCAATATTTTTATACCACATGGCCTCTATGTCTGTGACCTCTGGATGTCTCTGGGCCTTGCTACATCAGGCTGCAGACAAAGGTAGGGGCAATTTAGTGTCTGATACACAGATTGGATCAAATCAGATGCTATGAAGTATCACATAACTACTCAACATTCGTTGAGTGCTGGTGTTTAAAAGAAAAAATAACCACAGAAAAACTCCACAACAAAACACAAAAACCCTCCAAAAATCCAACACCACCCCAAACCCCAAAATAGCAGGAGTTAAAAATAAAAAGTGAAAAATTAAACAGTGGATGAAAACATTTCAAAGGAAATTAATCTACACATAGGGAGTTTTGTCAGCTATTTTAAGAATTAAAAAGTCACAAGTTTCTCTGCTTACAAATGGACGACATGACAGACAATATATTATTTATGTCTCACAGAAAAGGTATTATTTCTAATCTTATTAGCAATAGGAATATCATTTTAGAGATCATAACTTACTTACAAGTACAGTAGAGTGGAAAGAGTAAAGATGTATACATGCAAAAATAATGTTTTTCCAGAACAGGTGGGGAAAAAAACCCCACAAGAAAGCCTGTTTCGCATTTTCTTCTTGCAGCTAGAAAAGTGAGAATTTATCTGTAGTGCATATAGAAGAAAAACTTAGCAAAGGAAATCGCAATACAGCGATACGGACGTTTAAAAAAAAGGCATGTAATCTATTAATCTTCCACAAATCAATCGTGGAAGATAAATTCTTATTGATTTGCCTGAGCTTTAAGGCCGGTTAGGATTTTTGTCAGTGCTCTGACACGCGTGTTCGAGATCTGCCAATGTCCCCGTATCCCCTCCGGTGGGCCGGAGGAGGCAGCACAGAAGGAGCCTGCTTGGCAAAGCCTTCCCTGACCCGCGGCCGGCCGCACGCCCTGATCCACAGCCCGCCCTCCCAGCGCCGGGAACCGCGGAGCCCCGGCCCAGCCAAAACCAGAACTGCCATCTCCCTGCAGGCAGGGCAGCCCCAAAGTGCACGCCAGGGGCTCTGGGCTCTGGGCAGCGAGCGGCGAGGGCAGAACCAGAACTGCCATCTCCCTGCAGGCAGGGCAGCCCCAAACTGCACGCCAGGGGCTCTGGGCAGGGCTCTCTCGGAACAGACACTGCCGCTGCTTCTCCTACATTAAATGGCAGCAGCAGGCCTCTGGGCCTCTTAAATCATTTCACACTCAGTCAAGAGCCTGGGGATTTTGATAATGTTTGAAGGACCGCTAAAGGTTCCTCGTTTCTCTCTTCAGTATCTCAGTTCTACACATACAGAGCAGGTTGAGAACACATTTAGCACTATCTTAGGGCTTTCAAGAGAGAAATACTAATTAAAATAGAGCTAACTAAACTATCTCAGGGTTGGCTTTTAAGCAAGTCTATTTCTCAAAGTGTCATAAATCTGGCCTAAAAGCATGTTGTACAAGCAAAGCTTTGAGTGCTCGGGCTTTAATCCAGAGAATGGACTTCTTATGGAGACACTGCTAAGTGAATCTGACATTTTAATTTCCAATTTCTCCTCCCTTCATTACCTTTAGGTTTTCTATTTGAAACGCCCTTGCATAGCTTTAAAGAGTAAGGACAAATGTCCTGTCAAATTTCAAGACAACTGGCCAAAGGTCCTGAAAATGTTCATTAACTATTTTTTTCCATTTGAAATTTTTAGTCTGCAATAGACTTGTCTATCTTCTTTATTGCAGAAAAGCTTTGATTCAGCGTTGAGCTTGAACTGGGGCAGATGGGAGGAAACTTCACCACAACAGGTCAATGCAGAGTCAAAATCAAGCATATGAACACATTTGCATGACACCCTAATTTTGGCTGATTACGTGCCATGAAAGGCTTCTGCACAGGAAGCCATGTGAGAAGGGATGTTTTTCCTCCAATGTATATGCCCCTTTTCAGACATACCAGGATAGGCACAAAAGATGGATGGGCTGTGAAAACTTGTACTGTTTATTTTCTTTCCTTGTCCAAAACACCATTAAAAATACAAAGAGTTTCCCCTCTTTTTGTGTGTATAGTTATGGGACATCAACTTAACAGTCTGTTAGCACACAAAGCTAGGAACTGTTGGAAAAAATAAAGCAGCACCACCATGATATTCACACAGAGGGGTCAAAACAGTATAAATAAGAATAGAATGAAACATCCCACAAAAATGTAAAGTTCAATAATAATGTGCCTGGAATTTCTTTTGTGGAATAGCACTTACTAAAAGCAAAAAAGAAGTGAAACCTAAAGCTGGACGCATGTATACAGAAGAAAACTTTTTCAGTGCAAACATTTTTTAAATATGCGTATTTTCAACTGGATTTAATATCTAGACATAAGAAATAGCAACATTATTTGTGTGTTTAAAAGCACTTTGCTGCTCAGTTAGTGACAGGAAACAGTACAATACTCCTCCTGCCAGTCTACCATAGAAACCAACTTCTTAGATGCAAATGCTTTTCCAGAAAACCAAATTACTAGTGTAGCATTTTGTAAATTATCACATGTTATCCATTTGTTTTCTTATCATTTTACATGTTACCAATACTAATTAAAAAAAGTTAATTTTTGCTTTTTAGCTTATAATAATAATTTATTCTGATGCATTTCCATTTCAACAGAAAGATTTGAAAACTGAGACAGAAAGTGAATTTTTCTACTTAAATCATTGTCTAGGTAGTCTTGAAAGAAAAAATCACCTGCTCTACTTGTGTCTATGAAACCATTTAAAAATATACTCCCCCCAGAAGCAGGTAGCTAACAAGTGCAAGAGAAACACACTTTGTTATAAATAATTTTATTTCACAATGAAAACAGTCTGCTGTTTCCACCTATGATTTTTCTCCTGTAATTTCACCTAATACACCTCCTCATTACTGTCTTTCACTTGTACTACTGAAGTAATTTCTCCTAGTAATTCCATGACTATAATTATATTTTATACCAAGATAATGCTAGCATAAGGAATGCAACCTCGTTTAATAACCATTTCCAATAATTACACTGCATGCTTTAATACTACTGAAACACACCTTTTATTCTCAGTGAAATGAACAGGACTGAAAGCCCAGAGAGAAGTTTAAAATGTACATAAAAAGCCTGGAGCACGCTCCTGTTCCAGTGCCCAGCACACTATTCCAGTGCCCAGCACACTGTTCCAGTGGAGAGTAAACTATTCCAGCAGCTCCTGTTCCAGTTCACAGCACACTATTCCAGTGCCCAGTACACTATTCCAGCAGCTCCTGTTCCAGTTCACAGCACACTATTCCAGTGCCCAGTACACTATTCCAGCAGCTCCTGTTCCAGTTCACAGCACACTATTCCAGTGCCCAGTACACTATTCCAGCAGCTCCTGTTCCAGTTCACAGCACACTATTCCAGTGCCCAGTACACTATTCCAGCAGCTCCTGTTCCAGTTCACAGCACACTATTCCAGTGCCCAGTACACTATTCCAGCAGCTCCTGTTCCAGTTCACAGCACACTATTCCAGTGCCCAGTACACTATTCCAGCAGCTCCTGTTCCAGTTCACAGCACACTATTCCAGTGCCCAGTACACTATTCCAGCAGCTCCTGTTCCAGTTCACAGCACACTATTCCAGTGCCCAGTACACTATTCCAGCAGCTCCTGTTCCAGTTCACAGCACACTATTCCAGTGCCCAGTACACTATTCCAGCAGCTCCTGTTCCAGTTCACAGCACACTATTCCAGTGCCCAGTACACTATTCCAGCAGCTCCTGTTCCAGTTCACAGCACACTATTCCAGTGCCCAGTACACTATTCCAGCAGCTCCTGTTCCAGTGCCCAGCACACTGTTCCAGTGGAGAGTAAACTATTCCAGCAGCTCCTGTTCCAGTGCCCAGCACACTGTTCCAGTGCCCAGTACACTATTCCAGTGCCCAGTACACTATTCCAGGGCACAGTACACGATTCCAGTGGATAGTACACTATTCCAGTGCCCAGTACACTATTCCAGTGCCCAGTACACTGTTCCAGCACCTGCTGTTCCAGTGCCCAGTACACTATTCCAGTGCACAGTACACTATTCCAGCAGCTCCTGTTCCATACACTCAGTGGATGCTGAGTGTCTGGGTAAGCAGGCTGAATAACTCAGGAGGCCAGCTCTGTGTCAGCCCTGAAGCTCAGCATTCCAGCATCCTTGGGGATCTGCTGACTGCCCAGAGCACCTGTGCTTCCTGTGCCTCAGCCCAGTGGGAGCATTACCTCCTGGGGACAATTCTGGAGAGACACAGTTCAATATTCACTAAAACACCCCTAAGTAGCTGTTTCTTACTGTTTTTGTAGAAAGAGTGTAAAAAAAGTAGATTTCTGAAGGACTTGGTATTTTACCTAAGAGGTCAATTTTTTCAATGCCATGTCAAGGATTAAAACCCAAGCACAGAGCACAGGCTTATCAAGAACTCCCACAGAAAGCACAGGTCTTCAAACAAGTAATAGTTTCTGAACCTTTCACTCAAGCAACAAGAATCAAAAGAAGCTACACCATCTGCTCCCATAACATACTTTTTCTCTTTTAACAGAGTCAACATTAAACCTTTTTAGAGGAAATCTGTATTTAGTAGAATTGCCACCACCCCAAATATGTTCACCACAAAATGTGAGCTGTTATGATCATAAATATATCCCTCCTACGACTGTAGAAGAACTTTTCACTTAAAGCAACAAAGAGCACTGGGGATCATACTTTGAATATTCCTGTGGTCCCTTTCATTCCTGCATTAAGAGGAGAGTGAGAGCACACTGAAAACCTGTTTGAGTTGGAGCACAGTGATTTTCTCCACTGCTTCAATTCCTCTGCAGAGTACATACCTGGATGCATGTTAAAATGCTGAAAAATACTGATTGTTTTGGTGAACTGTCAAAATTCAGGAGAAATTCCTGTAAGATGTAGAATACACAAAGAACATCTGTTCTTTTGATTCTTAACTGATACAAGCATGACTCAGTTTTTGGGGTTGTGGCCTGTTACCTACCCCAAAGCCATATTAACAAATTACTGTTCATTACAGGTATAGAGGTGTTAAATGGAAGGCAAAACACCTCTGGACCTATGAAAATGAGTACATGTAGAAATATGTCGGGAAGAGCTGGCCTCTGCCTCCTAGATGCTGTCTGATTTGGTTACTGAACAGAGCAGAGGAGATGGCTGCTTAGCAGCATCTCTCCTCTCAGGTAGCACCAACCAGTCTCTTTCTTAGGGCTCAGCAAGGAGATGACAGGTCTCTAGTCATGCCCACGGACCCTCTGCAGTTCCTGAGGTAGTTTTTTCTCAGTTCTCTGCTGCTTCTTGTCTGGCAGCTCTCCTAAAGCTTCCCATATTTCTCTGTGAAGGCAAGCCTTCCTAATTGTGTCCCCTCCTGCCAGTCCCCAAGGACACTTAGGTTTGGCTTCCCTGGTAGGTGCTCCCATTTGCAGGCAGCTCCTCCTGCAGCACCCTACCTCCTCTGGGAGAACAGAATATCCCATCTCTGCCTCTTCCCACCAACATGGACCTCAGCCACACAGCTCACAATCCCAGAATAGCCCGGGCTGGAAGGAACCATGACAAATCATCTGGCAAAGGGTAGCCTAGATGAGGTTATCCAGCACCCAGCCAGCCATCAGTCAGCAAATGCAGGACTGGCCCGATGTCATGGGTGCATCATTCATGTGTTTCAGGTTCAACTCCACACAAGCTATCTCTGCCCAATACTGAAGGCTCTTGTCCCCATAATATCCCTTAATGTCCTTTAGAACTACTGGGTCTGTTCCAATTCAGTCAGCATTTTAAAAGTTTTTTAGTCAATGAACACGTTCCCTGAACATTTCACTAGGTCAAAAATCAAGCTCTCCTTTGCTGCCTGATGACAGCTGCTGCTTCTGTTCTGTTACCACTGAATTACTTCAGTACAGCACTTCGGCTTTACTTCAGGCCCACACTCCCTGGCTCTCCACAGTTTCTGGATCAGGACACCCCCAGCTCCCTGCCTCATCACCACTGCTCCTTACACCTCCTAGCTCTCCTCCTTCCTTGAGACAGCTGCTGTTCCAGCCTTCTTGTTAGCAGCAGGTTTCTATTCTGGGGCTTTACATTCATCCACCTCTTGCTCAGCTCCTCATATAGGAGTCATAAAGCATCTTCTCTGTCCTCCTCAGCAGCTCACGGGATGTTTTTTAAATCCTCCAGACACCTTCCAGTCTGAGTGTGTGGGGTGTAAAGTTCTGGAACGGCAGTATCCCAGACTGTGCATGTCCTTCCCTCACGTGTCCTTCCTTCCCTTCATGTGTGCACCATGTTTCCAGTCCACTTCTGACTGTTGGCTAAGATCATTTACCCTTGAATGCAATGGGAATTGCTTTGGGGATGTCTGAGTGTCACAGGGGGAGACACACAAGGGTTCACTGCCTACAAGTGAGGGTGAAAAGGCCTCACCAATATGAGAGAGTTTATCTTTTTTTGCAGAATGGCTGAAGTTGTGACATCCCACTCTATCACTAGTAGTCTTCCATCTCTGCAGGCTCTTACTAAACCGTAAATTAATAAGTAGGTTTCTCCAATTGCCCTTTCAGGAGCTGCAGTTTTATTAGGATGAAAACAGATCCTCCTATTTAGGGTCCCTGAGAACTCACATTCCCTACCATTATTCTTCAACCTGGCCCTGAAATATTTGGGCAGCCTTTTTGCAGATGATTACTCCATCTTTGACACTTTTGTTATATACACGAATTGATATAAATGATGGCATTTCTATCTGGATGCTGAGATTTCTGGGACAATGGGCACATACTAATTCACAGATGTGAACTCACTGCAAATCATACCTTTTTTTTTTTTGCCAGTTGAGAAAACAGCCTTATGTATTTGCAATTTGTCCAGTTTATAAACTATGACATGTATACTCACAAAGATAAAATTATTTAATTATTAGGTTATCAAGCTGACTCTCATGTAGGAAAATCTTTGCCTACTCTTCAGTGCTAAGTAAAAGGAACACATACTTTGTTGAATATATGCAGAATTTTGTTTTGGCTTAAATCTTGAAATGACTATGCAGTGAATGGATAATCCTTCTGTAATCTGTGAAAGCTATATGAAATAAACTATTAAATTACTGAAGTGCTTTAATTTGATATCTTGTCATATCATGGCTGCAAAACCCATTTTAAGAAGCTGCTGATTCCACTCAGAAACATTACCTGCTGCACATCAGGAAACATCACTTATGTCCCACTGACATCTTCCCACACCAATCCACTAATTAGAAGAAAACCAGCAAAACTGAAGTATTTCTCTACTGTCTGCAAAGATCCCCCATTGTAACCGACATGAGAACAAGACAGTGAAAGGCATCTGACAACCTTTAATACACCTCCCAAGCCACTGATAGGCTTTCACAGTAATAACCACTTCAATACTTGGAAACTGCTTCTGAAGACTCCCACCACTTTTCATGAAGCAGTGATCACTGTAGCTAATTATCTTCTATTTGTATCTAAGACTAAACTTTTAAAAGCACAATTTATTAGACTGATTATATGATAGCGACCTTATTAATACTGCCCAAATGAGCATCTGTCCCCATTAATTCTACCACAGAAAACAAATATGCAGGCAAAGCCCAAGCCTCTTCCAAGCAGACAGACAGGCTCATTAGCTCTCATCTATTACTGTGCCTGCAGCAGTTTCCTGCAGGGGTGAGCACACAACCAGCCCCAACTTGTTACTGGTCAGGCGGGCAGCAGGTCACTGTCAGCCAAATGCAGCAGTCACCACAAGGAATGCAAATGAGCATAAAATGCTGCTAATGGCAGGAATGAGCCATCACAGCTTTTCCTTCTGGATTAAAGGCAGATTCTCCTGACTTTGTTCAAAGTGAAAAAAAAAGATGGATCCCCAAAGCACAAAAGATTAATGGCACAGTTATTTACAAAGTGAAAAATAATCTAATCCCCCGGAGAACAGATCCAGAACAGCTTTATTAAACACTCAGTCCAAAAACTTTTCTATATAAGGACATACTGGAAATATATTTGAATAAAAGGTTCTGAGAAAATGAAGACATGAATCAAAGAAACTGAGTTTCAGGTACTGGGAAAAGGAAGCATGAGACCATGCTACCTGTGAGATGATCCTTTCAAGTATTTGTAACCGTCTAGTGCCATGGTTGGTTATGACAGCAATGGTTCTACACAAATGCTGAAATCCATCAGCTGCAAAGGAACATTCAAACTGTGACTGGCAGAACTATAATGCAGGATGAGGTCTGCAAAACACGAAAAAGAGATTTCTAACATCAATTTTCTGGGCTTTTTTCCCAACAATTTGTAGTAAGCCCTGAGTTCCAGTTTTTTATTTACTACAGTAAAAAAACACTTTTAAGATGTTACCAAGGGTATGAGGGGTTAGAGAAAAAGGGTCTCCCACGCATGACAGAGAAAGCTTAATTTTAAATGCCTGTAAGAAAATTAGGTGCCTGTAACAAGTTTCTATTCTCAGATCATTGACACTGACCTCTGATGAACATCGGATCATGAAGATCACACTGATTTCTGCTAGGCATGCTACAGCAACAACAACTGCCATGGCACCTGTGGGGCCTGGAGAACAGAGCACAGGCTGCTTGCAAGAAAGGCTGGCTTTACACGTGTGAACACACAGTTTTCATCATTTCTCATCTGCCACTTGTAGTTGAAACGGGATTGAAATACAAAAGAACAGTGATTCTTGGTCCATAATCACTGTAAGAAAGCAAAATTGCCACGTAATCTTGAGAGATTATATGCAGACCTCAAAGTCACACAGTCACTATTGATGTCGTCTGTGGCTGAAGGAATTACGGATTTGCAACCGCACATACGGATGGAGAATGGTAAAGGAGAAAGCAAAAGGGTTTTCAAAAGATGCCTGAGTCTGGGAACATGGCCCATGGCTCCAAACAGCACCTTCCTCCAGATCTCACCTAGATATGGGACTCTCTTCCACACGGGTATGCATTTATGAGCACTTAAACCACATCTCTTCTGCTTCCAGAGGGAGGGGCATTTTGCCTGAAATGGAAACAGACTGAGCAAGTGGACTTTTACTATACAACCACAGATTACAAGACAGATTTACAAGCTAGATTTAAAAGTCAGGATGTCTTTACAAGGCACCCAGAATCAGCTGAGTGTTGCTGGAAAGCCACTCATAGATCAACTGCACGTATTTGGCACGCATAAAATTAATGTTATAACAATTTGCAAAAGAAATTATTGTTAAGAATTGACTGGAACAGAACAGTGATAAGTGCATTACATCTGCATTTTTACCATGCATTACAACTTGACAGTGAAAGTTTGTGCTGCTGAACAGGTGCCACTTTGACATTGCCCTTACTACTAACTAAAATTCTGTTTTAAAGAGCAGACATTTACTGTGTTGTTTTCACAGGCTACTATGAAAATCTACAAACACCCTCCCTGTGCCACAGCCACAGACCTTCATCTGAACCCTGATTCAGAACAAGCACAGCCTTGAAGGCAACACTGAGGAACAGCAAAGCAACTGCCCCAAGTGATGTAAGTGCTGTGAACTGAGGTAAGTACTGCATCAATTCAGCCTGGTTAAAACCACCAAATATTTAAGGATCCTCAGATTAAACTTACTTCATCTAACTTCTCCTACGTATTACTGCTGGTTTCCAAGGCAAGTGTGGCATTACTGTTCCATCATTTAGACCTACAGGTTCAAGAAAAAACCCTTATAACCTTTATAATTTGGTACTAGTACCATAGCAGTTTTATTTCCAGCAGAAATTCCAGACTGAGACTGTCCTTCTTTCCATAATGAAACTTCTCATTTTTTAAATTTTGTTTATCTTTTCTAGAATATTTAAGGATATGCTGACAGTGCCTGTGTATTTCCCTAAAGGTTTGGCTTGAAACGTTTTGCATTCCATCTCCACTGAAATGATTTACTGTCAAAATCAAAACAACCACAGCCCCAATGTGGTGCTGCAGCCTAACAATTCTTTCACACAGAAAATGTAATGTCTCTTTGCTTGTATCCAACGTGATACTCAAAATACTTTCAAGATGATTTATGCATATAATATACATTAATATGTGGAATGTCTCTTTAATTTCTTGTGACTCGATATTCTGTTCTAAATATTTTAATTTGGGGAACATTTTAGCTGGTTCAATAGAAGAAAAAACACAATTTAACACTGGTCTGCGTGTTTATCATGCAAAAACTACTGCAGTGATACATCCTGAAACTCTGAATGCCTGCTATAACTTGGGTGACTGCAATGCCTTTTCTTGGTATCCAGCAATTGTTGATGGACATTGTTGTTGTAGTCATACATCTGGACAGCTCTCATTGTATTATTTTAAGATGATTCAACTGTCAATTTTTAGACTATCAGAGAGAAAAGCTTTATTGCATATTGTTAAAGAGGATCTCTTCTAGCAGAAGGTTTGGGGTTTTTAAACTCTCTTGCCATTTAACTCAGTTTTATATTTATTTCTTAGTGGAATAATAACCCATGCTATTTTTCATGTTGTTGTGATTAAAAATACTTTAAAGTAATGTTGACTTAAAGCACTGCCAAATTACCAAGTCCATAGCCAGTCAGAATATAGAATGGCTTTTGTAATGTGCTGTAGCTGTTACTCCATTACTTGATGAAATGCAAATAGAACCAGGAAAAGTGGCAGCCAAGGCTTATTATTCCATGCCGAAATTTTTCTCAGCTCTGCACGAATAAGAGACACTGATATTGATATTGATTTCACTGGGACCAATATTTTTCTCTAGGAAGCAACCGTGATGAATACTTGGGTATCTTGTATTCATATTTTTCTCCCTTTGTATTTCCCACTCCATAAAACCTCCTTTAAGAACTCTCCACCCCTGCAGCAGTGGGGAACCAGGCAAGGACACTGGCTGAAGTCCACTCCTCCAGCAGAGCCGTAACAGAAGTAAGTGAGATAACCACGGGGAAGGTAAGGAAAAGGCAAGGCTGTTTGGCATGAAGGAACCACGGCAGAAGGGTTTTTGCATACACAGAAAGCACAGTAAGGAAGAAGCTTTACCGACAGACTCCTAAAATTGCACGGTTCTGGGAAGGCAAACTTTGTGGCAGTGCCATTATTTTAGATCAGAGAGCAGGAAGGAGCCCTGCAGGTTTCTGTGGCTTGCACTCTGTTCTCAGAGTCCCCTTGCTGGCCAAAGTCCACACAGGCCCACAACGGATACCTTCTTCTGCATTTAGAATATAAGTACATAATAAGGACATGCTACATCTTGTCAAATCCCCTGGAATGCTGGCAAGGTCAGGGCAAGCAATGCCTTTTTATTAAATACCTCCTAATATAAGGACGATCATGGTGCATGGAAAAAACAAGGTATTGTTAGAAGTCTAAGTACATAATGAAACTG
The DNA here is from genome assembly GCA_013400175.1 of Phainopepla nitens. Lineage (NCBI taxonomy): Eukaryota > Metazoa > Chordata > Aves > Passeriformes > Bombycillidae > Phainopepla > Phainopepla nitens. The sequence goes on from VXBQ01015298.1 coordinate 534,981, forward strand.
TATGATTTTAAAACAAAAAACTGCATTTGAGATTGGCCTCAGAATCTGTCTGCACGTGATGCTGGCCAAAACACTACAATGCAGACCTCTAAAGGCAGAAATAATTTTGTTTTCTTTTTCTCCCGTGTCATTTCTCTGTGCTCTGGAAATCTCTCTCTCTAATTGGAGCACTTGTAACTAATATATGATTCGCTAGGTCAAATATTTTCAAAATTAATGCATAAATAGTTAAATCTCTATCACTAAATCAAAACAAAAATGCCTCGACTTACAAAAGGAGCTGAAAATGCAAGCTTGCAGTTTCCTTTATTTCCAGAAATGCATCTGCTTTTCTGTCTTACTTGGGATTTAGAATCTCAGATTCAGGTACTTAGAAGGCATGATTTGACACACCAGAGAATTCTTCTGTGAATATGAAGCCTGAAGTCCCAAATAAAACTGCTGTCTTGATTCACAATAGAATAGGCTAATTTGCCAAGAGACACACTACAGCTATTCTTCTGTTCTGATAAAACCAGAAGTATGTAACTTTTAGCAAAGTTGGAAAATACACTGGCACAAAAACAGTTCTTGCTACAGGCAAAAATAATTTTACTTTTGGCAGGTTTACAGCAAAGCAAGTCAGTTACATTTTCACCTCAGGTGGTTTGTGGTATCAAAAAGGCAGTTCTTGCAGATGGAAAACTGTCATTACATGAGGACAAGCTGTTTGCCGGGGGAAATGGAAATATTTTGCTCTCTGTCAAACCTGTGAATATTGGAGAGAAAATCTGTTTTCATGTAGGAATACTCAAACCAGAAGCTGATAGTTTAACGGAGTTCTACTTGACTGACAGAGTGGCTCACCAGACTGGAGACTGGCCAGCTTGTGCTTCAGTTACTCCACCAAGTTGCCCTAAAATTTCAGCAAGGAGTTGCACATACACGAAAACAGTTGTGTGGGCTGAGAGATTGTTCCAGATGGCCTCAAGTGGATCTGGTGAGCCCAGCACGGGCAGGTGCCTCTGGAAATGATGAGTCACCAAGTCAAACACCTCCCACCGCATCTCCTGCAGGAAATGCACTGGCTGTCCACTCAGGATGCCCAGAGGGACTTCTGCAAGCTGTCCCTCATTAACGCCCACTGAAGGAACTCTACAGAGGGCGTATGAACAGGTGGAGAGCTGCTAGAGAAGGCAGTGCAGCTTATGAGCTCTCCCCAGGCTTTCTAGGTGGCTGCAAAGCCAAGGGTGGAAGCACTGCCTGCTGCCAGCACACAGTACCTATGTGTTCGTTCAACTGGAATTCAGCTGGGCATGGAAAGCACCAGAAGCAGAAAGTCTTCAGAGGCGGATCTGGGAGCATCTTTGAAAGGACTCACTAATACTACCTTTAATAGGGCAGAGTCATCTGATCCAAGATTTACACAGATAAAGGTTACAAAGACCAGGGTTCTAGCACTGTTATATAAATCAGACAATTTGTCATGGGAAATTGATCCAGTAAGGAAATCTTTATTTTCATAGCAGAAATTCAGGCTTGAAGCTAAACAAAATGCAAGATACGTAGCCTTGGAGTACATTCAAGTAAAAGGGATATATTTACATTTGGCTGATTCAATATTTATTATGTTTTCAAAACTTGGCTGTGCCTACCCTATTACCTAATACAATCCTACTCTTTGCTCCCAGACTCTGGTCTTATCATCCACACTCCCCACAGCCTCTCACGTGACAAAACTCACAGGGCAGTGACTTTATGCACAGGTGGTAGGGATAAGCCCCTGTGCCTGCCATGCTGAAAAACCCCCCAGCACTACCCAGGAAATTTCTACATTCCTCTGTGTCCGCACACATTTCCCTGCACTAGCAAGTGAAACATGTTGGAAAGCTATCAGACCACTTCTGCTGATGGACAGCAGCATACTCATTACTGCTCATGATGGGCAAGAGCATCAAAAAGCAAATTAAACTGACCTTCCCACTCGGCACTAATACACAGGCCCACAGGATCTCACAGGAAGCCCAGACAAGAGCAGTGTACTCCCATCTCTACCTGCCTGGAGAAAGGCCAGCAGCACTCTGGCAGTGGAAGGCAAAGCCAGTCACCCATAAAAAAACACTTAAGGAATTAGTGTACATTCCTCTCATTTCCTGAAAAAGGGGCAGAGCTGGCTCAAATAGGCAAGTAGTGAATAAGCACTGCATCTGCGTTTACCTCTCTTCTATGAGCCAAGGAATCTCAGCTCTTATAACTTAGAAAGTTTGGCAGCACATTAATTTCCTGCCCTTATGAGACTCAAAATAATTTTTTCATCACAATTAAAATCCTTTCACACAATCCTTTCCTCAAGTATTCTTCTCTCTCCAGAAAGGTAAATTCCCATCACATCTAACTCACTGGATTCTATCTGAAGGTCCAGACTTCTAAAGCCTCAGAGGAGTTGGACTCTAGAGTGCAATTTTGCTTTAGGTTCCATCCCTCACACCTGAGTATCTAAGGAATGAAGTCCATGCCCAATGTTTTATAGTGTAACAGACTCCACTGTAGTGACTGCTTTCCTCCAAATCTCAAAAGGTCTCTTTACTCGTATTCTTCAACTTCATGAACTATAAACTGTTCTTATTCTGTATTTTCTTCGATAGGTAACACTGTAGTACATTTTTAAAACAAGTTTCCCACCACAACAAATAGCTGTGTCTTCATTAAAGACATCTTCCTCTTCTTAACTGCTCTTCTGTGATTTTCATTCTGCTATGGGAGATTCCCAGCAGACTTTCAGAGGCACTTTACATGATCTGCTGGCAGTGCTCTAATGCTCTTTATCACAGAATCACAGTAGTTTTTTATCATCTTTTTTGGCAATTTATGAAATTCTACAAGCCTACTCTGTGACAATTTAAAAGACTGTTCTACAAGATTAATCTACGGAAGTGTGAAAAGTACGGTATGTACTTGGGAAAGGTCACAGAGAAGCGTTTCATAGAAGGAATCAATATGATCACAAACAGATTCTGAAGTCATATTACCATTTTAATTGGCTGGCACAGCCTTTTCACAATTCCACCTCAGTGGTAACATTAATTCCAAGTGTGACAGTACAAGGCTGCGCTAACACAAACAGGAAAATAATTATCATGCACTGACTGGCTATCTTTTGCTACTACCCAAATGCATCCAAATTATTACATGAAATATCTACCATTGCCTTTTACTGTCGATTTTGACCGTTCTTCAGAATATGATATTAAAAACATTAAACTCAAGCACTCCAAGCTGGAGTTAAGAAAAATCTTTACAAATATAAAGGATAAAACCCAACCGAGCAACCTTCAAAGGCACAGTACCGAGCAGCACCAGCAGTGGCTGAAGGCAATGAACTGCTCTGCCAGGGAAAGAAGAGCTGCCAGGCAGCTGCCATCCTGTCCTGGTGGGCTCAGAGGCTGCTCAGGGTAGAGGATCGGGAAGGCTGCCTGACCCCGCTCTCCTTTCTTGACTCCTGTAAAAAGCCAACCACATCACTTCTACTCAGGCTCCTTCTCACAATTAATTTTTTTTAACTTCTTATCACAGTCTTTCTCCCAGGCTTCTGTCTGCAATGATCTGTTTGCTTTCCTCTCCAGCCTTTAAACATTACTGACCAAGTGAAAGCTGCCTCTCGCTGTCCTGCTCAGCAGGGGAGCTCCCACTAAATATCACTGGCCCCAGTTCTGTCCTTCCTCCTTGGTTACCACATCCCAAGCTCCTCACACACACAAAAAGCTCCACTGCCTTGTCTGCCATTCCCGTATCCTCAGCTCAAAGTATATATAAATGTATACCATGCACACTGACTTGTCTGGATCTTAATTTGAAATAATGATCTTCTGTATATTCTTGGGGGAGAGGGGCTATGGGATTTGCTTCTACAAAGAAAAGGTTTAGTGATATTTAGTGATTATGTAAAATGTATTTTTAAGCCCATAAACAGTTTCTTAAATGTTAACTGACACTACGAACATAAACACAAGGTAGGATTTGGATAATGTCTTGTATCTGGAGGTTCTTGTGCTGGAAACAGTCAAGTATAAATAGGAGAAGGAACTGTGATACATTAAAATTCATTTTAGAAATGAATCTGATGATCTGTAGCTGACATTTGAGATAGCAAAGAAGCTTCATACGGGAGAAATCTTTTAAAGAATAACTCCAGCATGTGAAAGAAATGTCAGCATGTTCTATGAATAGCCAGGAATAAGGAGACAAAGGCCATGTTTTAACCTAGGGATGCTGAGTGACTTTCATCCCTGATGAGACCTCTGGACATGATGGACACAGCTCAAGGTGCTGCTGTAGCAAGGTATCTCTGACACATGCAGATGCAGTTCAGTCAATTAGCAAGAGAGCTTTGCTACGTACCGGTAACTCAATAAATATTTACAAGAGAAGCTTACTTTTCCAAGAGAATCTTATTTTTTCTCCCTCATTAAGACATTTCAGTGCATATTTTACTTCAAGGATATTAACAACCTTTCAAGGAGGAATCTAGGAGGAGCCCACCCAAGGCTCCACGCCAACCTGCTGCCACCAGCTGGGATTTGTTTTGGTGTAGGCAGATAAACAAATAAAAGTCTGCCTGGTAGTACTTGGGAATTGCACTGCATTTTCCCTGTTGTCAGAGAAGGGCTGCCAAATCAGAAAACTTATTTGCTTTGCAAACAAGGCCAAGCACGGGCAGAATCAGGACATTTTAGGGGAAAAAAAAAAATCAGGTATTTCTGTAGTTAAGCTGAACAGAATGTAGACAGCTGTACCTCCTCTTCCCAAGACACTGAACTCCATACATCCAAAGCAAGAACCCAGGAGAACAGGAGTCAAATTAGTCCCAGTTACACAATTTTTCAGGGTTAACCTAGTTCTGATTTGGGCTGTTTCTGGGAATACTCTCTCATTAACGAGACTGGTGTTCCACCAGTGGTCTGCAGTGGTGAAAGATTCTTTTGTTTAGCCATTACTCCCTTATTTGAAATAAAAGCCAGTCAAGAAGATACACTGATTCATGCAGTTGACATTTTTAATGTAGACTAGGCAAAATTAATTTAACTTCACCAACACCTATTTCTATTTGGAAGACCATTTTCTAAAAATTGGACGTCAAAGGCAGAACAAAAATCTTCTTAGTGAAGCAGTCACCAGAGATGGTTACCTAGTTCAGAGCACATAGAAAAATACTGACATTGGCAGAAAAGCTAACCAGCTAATTAAAATTTACAGGGTGCTCAGAAAACCTCTCAAACGCTGCATGCATTGCTGAACATACCTAATATATCAAGACATTAAAAAAAAGAAGATATCCAAAAGAAAAGGAAAGTAATAGGAACAAAAACAACTGGAAAAGAATAAAACTGTATTTGCCAATCTTAAATTCGGCATGCAAGCCACCCTTCCTTGGTTGGTTAGTTGCATTTTTTAAAATCTTGCAATATTCTTAAATTATCAAACAAAATTCTGGAGTTTAAGGCTGACAGAGATAAAAATATCAGCACCAATATTACATGGAGGAGAAAAACTGCAAGGGAACATGTTGAGTAAAAATATCCCAACTTTTGCAGAGATGGAACTTTCATCCAGTCAGCTACATTCTTTCAGCCGTAGCCAAGTAAGATGAAAGTTTTTAATTAACTACTGGCATGGGAGAGCAGAGCTGAAATCCCAGCAAACAGTAAATGAACTGAATTGAACTGCAACCTAGTGCCTATATGGGACTTAGAGAAGTCTTTGTCACCAGAATTCAAAGAGCATTATACAATACACTATAAATGAATTATCGTAGAACCCTTAACAACATCTCTTATTTCAAAGGTATGGACACTGGTAGTTTGCCTTTACATAATGTGTGTATCATCTTCAGGGTGCCCTTACCAATTTACACATATCCTCAGGAGCCCTTAAAAAGTGTCTTTTTCCCCGTACCGTGTTTACATATATATTTCAGCATAAACTAGTTGCATAAGCATAGTTAAATTCAGTTTCACGTGGAAAAATTCAAGTTAATCTTAGAAGACTTCTGTCTGATACAGGAAGCAGCATCCAGGGCTGGGTTGGTACTTCACCAGCCCGAGTTTCCAGAGTTTTGCTATGCAGAAACTCTGCAAAGGTTTTTAATGAAATTCTGTTTGAAAAGATCACATCATGCCCACAACCCAGAGCAAAACTGACTTAAAAACAGAACGTGCCATTCAGATTTCTCCTCTTCAGTAGAGAGGAACTGAGGCTAGAAGAGATGAAGTGAATGATCACCAGGATGATGTGGGAAGTGAGAGCCTGTCTTATGAGACAACGTAGTGTGCAGCAGAACAATAAATCACACGAATAAACATCGTGGAGCTTTGCCTCAGGGAGGGAGAACAGCCATTTACCCGACAGGACCATCCAGTGCTTACTCTAGGGAACATTTTGTATTTCATTCCTCCATCTCATGAGTACATGAAAGGCTCAATCAATCAATCACTCAAACCTGTGCAGAGCTATATTATTGGTTAAACCTTGCTTCTAGTATTGAACTTGGCCTGAAGAAACTCGACCTCTTAAAGAAGCTTAGCCATAGCCTGAAACAAAACACCCCCCGTTGTTCTCCATTTTAATGTTTTAAAGCAGCACGGAACTGCACACAGAAACAACACAGACACACCTTGCTGCTCAGCTTGTCCCCAGGTTGTACCAATGCAGGCCTCTGCCTGTGCCTGAAACGTCCTGCTCAAAACGCAGCCAGGGAAAGAAAGGCTGTGCAATGTTCATTCAGCAGGGGCTGGGCACTGCAGGAGCTCAGCAAGCAGGCTGTGCACAGGGCTGCCTGCAGACACCGGGGAGCACAAACCCCCCGGAAAGGGCCGGCCATTTCCCAGCTTTGCAAGACCTCCTGAGAACGTTGCTATTGATTCAGCACACTGGAAGGACAGGAAGATTTTGACTGAAAAGCTGCTTCAGCATACAGGCACAATTTGCTCTGATCCAGAGAAGATACTGTAGGATGAGGACACAGGTTCTGTGAAGCTGGGAGAAGCCTTTTGCTTGGAGAGCTTGCTGCAACAGGCTGGAGATGGAAGAACGGGCCCAGAGGGAGAGGAAAAGGCAAACACCACTAAATGCCAGAAAGAAAAATGTGATGACTTGTTCTCCAGAAATTTTGATGACTTGCTCTTCTCGAATCACCTAGCTGTCTGGAATTATGCCAACACCAGAGCAGATCCATTTTACATTGAGAAAAACAGAAAGAGTTGGCTGAAAACACTTTTTCTTCCCTCTGTGGCCAGCCTCACCCTAAACAAATACCAAAATGTTTCTGATAGCTGTCCACTGCCATTCACGTGAAAGAAGAATGATCATCACCTTCATTAGGACTTTCAAAACAGAAATGAAGCTGCACAGAAGAACCTTTGAAAATACATTAATAACACAAACATTTTTAAAAATACTAAAATGGTATTAAATGAAAATGGTTTGAATTCTGATATGTACTCTTTTGCATAATGCTACCACCAATACAGAAGATTCCCTTCGGCCAAGAATCGAGTAGAAAAGAAATGAGTCTCTGCTTTCACCTAATTATACAGTGAATATACTGCTAAAGAAACCTACAGCTGAGTCTGCATTTCATCTTCTATAAAAACTTCTAGATGAGTTTTCCTATTCTCCCAGTAGTGTTTCAAAATTACAGAGATGTTTTAAATGGTCTTCAAAGTCAATTACATGGAAATGTTAATCAGTGTCCCAAAAAAATTGTTACCTCTATATTCTTAAGCTGTAAATAAAAAATATTTCCTGGCTATGAAAAATCAAACTTTTCCTCAATTGAGGAAAGCCCAGTGGCTATTTTGAAGTTCAGTGCAGGTTGGAAGGGAATAAGGATAATGCAAAAATGTTTTTAGTGGCTGAATACTGAATATACTTCTATGAAAGATCAAAAATCAGAAGAAATCAATCTAGTATATACTGAATTATAAGACACAAGCATCTGCTTTTGAGTCACTTGAGACCAATAACTGGTATTTTAATTCTTTAGTGATAAATGTAATTCCTATAAATACAGAAGTCAGCAAAGCAAAAAATGCAATCAGATTTAATTTGGTCATTACATCAGCTCTCCAACACCTGACATAACTTTTGTTTTCCTTCAAGAAAAGTATTACTTCAATCTAGATCAATAACTTTTTCTTTGAAAAGAAGAGTAATCTTAAAGAACATCTAAGTCTTAAGTAATTTGACAGATGCTTAGTTATGGGCTATTAACGTGAGAGACCATTTTCTCAGAGGCTCAACAAAGTATAGTTGCTCATGCATCCAGAAACAATCTGATACTCTATCATTAAATTCTTTTTCTCACAATGCTATGAGGTTTCTGCAAATTATTACCTCGAATGCAGTAACAGACAGGTTTTCTGTGTGACAGCAGATCTGCATAACTCAGAGACATCTACCAGGCCCTGATTCAGTAAAGCTAAGCTCCAAATGAACATTGATTTTATTAATGTTGCATGTCTGAAATATTTTATGAATGTTTTAAAAGAGATGCATTTCTTAGTTAGCTTGTGAAAGATATCTCACTTGTCTGTCTCTCACAACAAGGAAGTGGTCCTGATATTTATTCCTTTCAGTGTGATATTTCTATGAATTATGAATTTCAGCAACAGTTCCTACACAGTGATTTCCTACAATTATTTAATAAGAAACTGATACTAATCCAATTGAAGTCAAAGGAATTATTTCCACAGAATCCCAGTGACATTCATCCATGCCCTAAATTCTTACTAACCAACGGAGAAGTCTTTGTATAGCACTGTAGGAATAAATTCAAAGAGTAAAATAATCTGCTTTCAGTACTTATTATATGAACCATTTGGCTCTGGCTTTCCTCAGTGGATTAGTTTAAACACTAAAACTACCAGCACACTAAACTGCCTTGAAACATGAGGGTATAGTTTCACAAAGAATCTAAAAGAGATTACAGTTTAGGAGGCTTCTTTCCTCTGACCATTTTCTTAAGACTTGTTCATAAGTTCCACGGCCTATCAATTAGATCTATATTGTAAACACGCAGTCTAATTTAGAAAAGCAAACTGAAGCTGTGTTTTGCTCAGAAAGGGATCAGTACAGCAGGTGGGTTGAGATTTTCTGGACTTTGTGTGAACCACTGCTATAGTAGCAGCACTCCACCACTAACACACTGTGTCTCAGAGATGCAAAGAAAGTCAGAGAGATGATCACAGAAAGTGTAACTCTAAAACGTGTTCGGAAAGAATAAAAAATCCACAAGAAACATTTAAAGATTTAGTGAGTGAGGAAGGCAGACAACGTTTTAATAACAACACTACTCGTGCCAACCTACTCGTGACACCTTTGTATTAAGATGACCGTTTTCTTGAGGGCACTCTGGCTAGAAAAAGCAACCTTCCAGATGGGAATTGCATATAAGCCAGCTAAGCAGAATGCACACACCACAGGAAACCCCAGTCCAGAGAAAAATCCCTCCCTCATCCGTGGTAGAATAAAACCCTTGGCAGCTGAGGAGGGCAAAGGAGCGGGGCAGGTGCGGCAGGAAACTGTTTAACTCAGGGCAGAACTGCACAGGCTCGCACATGAAGGTGGCCCATGAAGAATCAAATGCAGAAGAAGCAGGGAAAGAGGGTACCCTGCCCTGAGCACAGCTGGTACAGGTAGGAGGTGTGGATGGGGAAAAGAAAGGTTACCTTGTGAGGGTAAAAAGGGAAGGAAGTTTATCCCCTCTCTTAGCTCTGGTTCAAAAGGGGATGCTCTAATGTCTCGGCTTGTCCTCCCTCAGCGTGTGCTGCTTTTCCCTATAAACAGACCCACAAGTGGATGAATGAAGCACAGTCATCATCAAATACACAGAGCCTGGAGCTGCCAGGGACCTTCAGAGGCCATTCAGTCCTCCCTGAGCAGAAAGGCAAGAACAACTGCTCCCGAGAGGGGCTTGTCTCACCTGTTCTGCCAGGCTTCCACGGCACCCAGCCAGCTCAGGGCAGATTACTCCAGTGCTCGTTCAGCCCTGCTGAACAGCCTCATCTCACACTAAATGGAGAGCAGAACTGGTTTTGACTCCATGAAAACCAATCCAATTTGCACATTAGACGTTTGCATGGATTACTGGCTGGAGGGTGCTGTAGCAAAATTACAAAACTAGTGGTTGTGGATCAAGCAGACGTTCCCATACTATTGCTGGAGGGAAGGGATATGGTCGAAACAGGGAAATAAATGAGTGCATGAGGAATTTAGAGCAGGGCTATGGAAACTGGGAAGAGGCCTACTCTCAAACAACAGATGAGAAAGCCTGTAATTTCACACCCCAGGAACTGGTGTCTAGTACACAGAAACAGTTCTAAGGAAAAGTGGCTATCAACTTGCGTGATGGAGATGACCTGGGCAAAATTAATATCATCTCCCTTCCAGACTTTCAGAGCTCAGTGCTGTATCAACTTTACTGATGGAAGTTACTTAAAATGCAAGCACATTTGTCCCAACTTTCCCAACTCAGCAGACCTGAATAGAAATTCATCCAGTCCCAGAACTCAAAAGCGAGCAAATGGGCCTTTCAAATGAAACAGCTGCATATGCATCCTTAAATAAAGAATCACCTTGACGAAATGATCAAACACTTGAATTGCTATAAAGTAATTCCACACAAAAGGTTTTGTTGTTTCTGATTGAAGTGTAAAGCGTTAGCAATGCAGGGTGAAAAAAATGTTTTCCTAGAAGAGAGCATTATTGTCTTAAGTTAATTACAAAAGATTCAAAATATGGGCACAGATTTCAGAAGACACTCTTCATCTGTGCACTACCTGCACAGCAGTTTCTGCCAGGATGGGGAAAACAAGAGAAAAGGCGTTCTCAGGAGAACAGAGGAGATATCCCTGGGCTTCTAAAGCCCTTTGCTAGAACTAGAGACAGTGGCACAGAGCGATAACGTCACATCCCCATAAACAGTCCCAATGCAAGGGGCCTTTTATCACCAGCCTCTGCAAAAAAAATAAATAAAAAAAAATGAAGGTAAGATAAAGCCAAAACACTCCTCTGCCGAGGAAAAAAATATTTAGACCATCTGGATTTTTCAAATAATCTGACTTGCAAATTTCCTAGGAAAAATTTAAGTTGGAGTTTCAATTCCTAAATTAAATCCCACAGAACTGGTGTCTGGAACTGGGCTGTTTTCTCTCATTTGCAGTCAGTTCTCCTGCCACAATGAAGCAGAGGATATAAAACAACAAAGCCAAGAACAAAAATTGGTTTCTGAAGCAATTCTGCTGTGGATTTTCTTTTCTATTCCCTCCTGAAACGACATGATGTATGTGACATATGTAGAATTCTTGTGGAGGCATTTTGGTCTGAATAAACTTGGCTGTTTTAAGAAGAGTGGCATCAAAATCAGTAAAAAATAGTTGACTCTACTAAGACAAAGCAAGAAGCTGCCACCTCCACGGACAAAGGCCATACTCCAAAAAGACATGTTCACAGTTAGGAAGTAAATACGTTATCTTTTAGAAGGCTGGGTATTATTTTGCTTTTTGTGGTTGAGGACGGGACAGTACAAGTAAGCAAACAGCCTGACAAGTAATTTTGTTCCACACAGGACGGGTGGATCATGGCCTGTGGCCTGCATGTGATCAGTTCATGATCAGGAAGTATTTGGGGCTTAAACCTCAGACTTCTCCTTTACCACTGAACCCATGAATGGTGTGATTTGCTAGGAAGAATTTCCACAGATTTTTTGTATGAACGGTCATAAATTTAAAACCTATTTCCAAGACCCTGATCCAGCATTTACTCAGCTATGTCTGTTTCCAGGGACAGACATCCCTAGTTACCTGAACCAGAACATTTAGGAAGAGCTAATGCAGAAATGAGTTAGTGCAGCCTAGTGCACTGTCTAATCCGAGTGAATATTCTTTGAAATCATGCTCAGCAGGACTGACCACATCATGAAAAGCCCTGATCTTGCATGATTAAAGGTAATGGGATGTTTGTCACTGACTTTCAATGAGCACTGGAATGAGCCCCAAGGTAGCAGCTATCAGAAAGGGCAGCTGCTTAAAATTTTCATTGCTTGCTTACTGGAGAGTTATCAGAATAAAACATACAGTATATATATAGGCATACAGAGATGCAAAAGTGCCCATACACAAAGCGTTAATTTTTCTGAGGCTTTTGTAGCTGCAAACATCTACAGATTCAACAGACTGTGTGGGAAGCACTGCCAGAATTTTACATTACCAACTAGTCAGCTGCAAGGACAGCGGTTTCGCTGCTAGCAATGTAAAAGGCTGGCAATTTCACAGACTTGGATTAAGCCCCTGATATTTGCTTCACTGTGCATTCACTCAGGATCTGTGGAAGCTGACTCTCCTCTTAGTTCAGCACACCTGTAGATTTGCCTCTTCTTAACAGCAAGAAACCTGAACCTAAGAGATCAGGACCAAACGAGTCTTTGATTTGATTACTTTTGTCAGCAACTACTTTAATCCAGGCCACACATGCAGGCTGAGAGCTGGGCTCTCAAGTGTGCAACTGTAAAAGGGAGCAATCCAACACCTTCAGGTTCCTTCAGGAGACCTCTGCTCACAAGGCAAGGGAGAACAGCTGGGCTCCCAGCCCAGCACTACAGGGGAAAGGTGAATGGATTTCAGCCTGTTTGCAAGAGAAGCCAGAAACACTGCATTAAGATTAACTGAAGGAAACTTTTGTCAATGGAATGCTTGGTAATGGCCAAGAGACACGGCATGTTAAGTAGACGAGGAAAGAAGTGAAGGGACAAGAGATAGGTTTTTTTTCTCACTCACTCTCTTCAAGTGTTTAGAACATGTTTAACCATCCTCATCATTACCCAGCCCTAGCTACCTCTCAAGGATCAAACTAACCATGTAGCTTTCTCCTCCTACCCTGTATCAGTCACTCCTTCCACCTGAGTTTTTTGTTTGCTTAGTTTTTAGGCTCAGGTTTGCCAGTTCATTTCTTTTGTCCTTGAAAAAGTGAAATAAACAAGGATACTTTTCTCTATGCTGATGGATGAAGTATTTCCAGCAGTAAGCCCCCAATTCTCATCCAGAAACTGGGGGATGGTGAAAACAGTATTCATAACTTAAGGGCACACACTGGATGACTTGAACATCACATGAAATACTGGACTGTATTCAACAGTCAGCTTTGTTGTCCCCTTTGGATATACCATACAGCAATATATTGCTACATTAATAGTATGATATATAGTAATTTGGACTATTTAAATATGGTCTTACTGTAAAACTCCTTTTGTTTTGATGCTTCTTGTATTCCACTATATTAATGGAACATTAGTTCCAGATTCCCTGCCAGGAAATTAACAAAACCAGCCTGTTTCACTACAAAAAGACTTATCACTAAAATTACGGGTACTATGACTTTAAAGCATGCAGTTCTCCCTGTTTAAACTCCCTTTTATAGCATTCTTTTCCAGTTTTGTTTACATTTCAAGGGATGAGGATATGCAGTTTTCCCAACCACTTCAGTTTATTGTTCCTTCCTTTCCCCCTCCCATTCATTCTTTCTTCTGTGAGATACCTGTTTGTGGTACTTGTATTTATATTCACAACACCACCTTATTCATTAAAACACATCCCCACAGTTCTGCTGCCTTTGCCATTCCCTCAAACTTGCTGTTTTGGGATGGAAAGCACTCCCTATCTTTTTTCACCACCTCAAACACTAAGCGCACGAATTAATACACATGGAGGAACTCTGGAAGGGTGCTGACAGCTCCTGGAAATGTCTCACACCCAGAAAATGCATCACCATCACGAGCCAAGGGAAGCCAGAGACACTCAGATTGCTGAGGATCCTGCTTATGCAGGATGATGATGAACACCAACTGCCTAGAAATTCATGCTTCACTGATGGAATCGGCCAGAGAGAGACCATGCTATTTCTGAAATGTATTCTGAATGGGCTTTTTTAATTCCGAGTGAGGAGGGGCTTGTGAACAATTTATGATGTTCCTTCTTCTTATGAACAGCAGGAACGTATTACCCAAAGGTTATTAGTTTAAAATACGAAACAGAGCTCTGTAATCATCCTCAGTCACTCTCCTTCATCTGTGGCAATTTATATTAACTGTGCATTTTCATTTTGATTTTTAGATACACAGTTGTTTACCATTTGCATTACATTTTATGTCTAATATCCATTGATGGGGTCTTGATCGTAGTGTTGCATGAAATTTTGATTTACAAGCAATTTAGTATACATTTTCATGGTAGCAATTACAATATGTTTTTTGAGGCTGACATGTTTTTAGTGACTACTACTGAAGAAATCTCTCCTCCAAATATCTTCAAAGCAAATCCCTAGTTCAATGAGAAAACCAAAACTAGTGGATTTCAGTACAGACTTTCAGAGGTAAGCTAATATATGTTTTATAACTGCTCTCAGTGAATTTTTCATACGTTACCTTACCCATATACTCTTTTAAATCTATATGAAATTTTGGCATCTGCACGTGTGTAAATAGTCTTACTGGTTTTGACCTTTCAAAAGATTGTACCTGTATGCATGTTTTAAGGCAACAATTCTAAAATCTCAGTGCTCAATACTACAAGGTTCATGTTATATGCACTGCTTCTTTCCTCTAGGTATTGGAGTTTGTCATCTGCTGAGAGTGACAACATAATTTCTCAGAATATAGGAAGAGGGCAGAAATAAGATGCTTGGAAAACACTATACAAACCATACTGAAAGGCAGAATTACTGAAATGGCTCAAGAGTACATTTCATCAAAATCTCAATCTTCTATGTATTTTATATATCCAGTGAACATTCATGTGGAAAACTCAGCATTACTTGCTCTTCTTGGAGTCACCTGGTTGGCCTGGTTGGATTTTATGCAAACTGTACATCACAGATCATCTTGCCAAAAGTACCTATCAGATCCTATTAATGAATTAATATGCAGCCTTGTGTTACAGAACCAGAGAGAAAGATGTATAAAAATGTCTAAAGAACCCAACATCCATCATTTTTATATTTTTGCTCAATTCAAGGAATTTAACTCCTTTTATTTCTGAGTTAAATAAATTTCTGAAGGATCTGACCTCCCCCTGCACCACTGTTTATGCCGGAGTCAGATGGATAAGCAGAAGAGCAGTGGTTTTGCTAAAACTTAAATATGTGTACAAAATCCAACCCCAAATCTGTGCCTGTAAATAAGACTGTAGACAAAACCCTGCAAAACAAACTCCCACAGCATGAGCAGAGATTGCATACAGTAAGCCAAATATTCTGCCTCATTTCAAGAG
This sequence comes from Phainopepla nitens, assembly GCA_013400175.1. Classification (NCBI taxonomy): domain Eukaryota; kingdom Metazoa; phylum Chordata; class Aves; order Passeriformes; family Bombycillidae; genus Phainopepla; species Phainopepla nitens. Next base: position 550,277 of record VXBQ01015298.1, read on the forward strand.
CCATGAGCACTTCTGGTCATCCCCTTCTGAATGACAGCTACTGACTCCAAAGAGGGCTCTGCACTTGCTCCTGTACCAAAGCCATGCATACATGCTGCACACACATCCCAGATGGATCTGCAAGCACTGCAGCTGCAGTAAGAGGCACATGATGCTTAACAGGAACTCAGGATGTTTATTTAAAGAGTAAAAAAATCATCCATTTTCATTATTCTGTGAAACACAGAGAAGATGGGAAATAGGCTGGCCCGGGTCTAACATACCAATCAGGTGCAGTATCCCTGAAAGGCAGCGACAAAGGAGGAATGCTCATTCAAGAACATACAGCAGCAAGATCAACTGTCAAAACTGCAACAATGAGGATGAATTGCAGGGAACTCAGAAATATGAGGCCATGAGAAGCAACTAACTTGGCTACAGAGAGATCACAGAAAGTGCAATGTGTTCTGTGCAGCTGCTCAAGAATCAATTAACTCGTGTTTGACCAGCACCTCCTCAGTGCTGCCAATGCTCAAGTGTCCCTGCACAGCCTGCACCAACACCCACCAACAGGAGAAACCGGTGGAATGCTGCTGTCAGCTCTAGAGCAGAGATACACTTCATCCAAATTCTGTCCTAAACCTACCATTATTCTTTAAACAATACCACCAATACAAAGAGTTTCTGCAGTAGGTGAACTATAATATAGATATTGAGCTGCAAAGTCTGGTATGCCAATTGCCAGCTTCAATATTTTTCTCTTCTCTCTGAAATTTTGCAACTGAAAACCTAGCTCAAAATACTTAACCACGTTCTCACATTTGCCGTCAATGAAAGAGCACAGAAGAGTTTCATGTTTCAGGATGTGAATTGTTTTTTTAAATGAGATGAACAATGATGAAGTTAATTTTTTATAGTAATTGAGGTATTAGTCATAGACTAAGATTTGCTCAGGGAAGAAAAAGAGTGTATTCCTCTGTGGGTTTCACTTCTCCAGGGAAAACAGATTCTGCTTAATGAAACTGGTGAAGGGTCCTGAGTATAAAGGCAAGGGAGTAAACAAAATTTTTAAAAAAAGTCAAAATTGATAAATTGCTTCCTCTCAGATACTTTGCTTTACAAAATTTTAAAGATTCTCCCAATGCCCTGGTAGCTGACGTTCAAAACAAAAAGAAAGAAATCAGTCTCTTGGCCTCTAGAGATTTCTAACTGCTCTGCCACCCCCACGCCCCTTTCCCCTGCCCTCTGCCTTTAGGGAAGAGTTTGTTATCAGCTTACCCCCTGAAAAGAGCATTCTAGGACTCTACTCTAAGACTGCCCCTTTTTAGGGGTCCCTCAGCATTCCGGATCCATACCTTAATGGGGTTAACAACCTCATTTTCTGTCAAAAAAGCATCTTCCAGCCACAATACACCTTGCTGGGATTTGTTCTGAGCACTCTCATCCTCTTTTTCCTTTCCTTTTTCCTCTTTTCATTTGTTGCAGCAAAGACTATGCTGAAGCCTCACTCTCTTTCACTGAAGAATTTCAAGGCTTTTATCCTAACCTACCATGAAAATGAATTTTGGCATTTCTAAAATGTCCAGTTCCTCCACAGAACATCCTTTTGAGGCTGGCTTCACTGCGTTACCCATGCTCTGAGGATGAGATGCCTGAAAGTAACAACTGATGGATTGTCATCAGGCTGCAGGGTTAAATCGAGCTGAAATGCACAGAATGAGCAGGATGCAGTCAGCTGGGAACTAGAGCCAGGCAGCAGCTCAGTGACCATCCTGCTACCCTAGAGGTACACCAGTCCACTGAAGCTAGTACATTCAGTTTGCTGGATACCACTCAGGCTGATCTGAGCTTTACAACAGCAACAGCTGTTTTCATGACAACAGAGGTGGAGAGTGATCTCTGAAGCCTACACCAGTCCTTCTCACATTTAAGTGATAAACTTAACTGCTAAATTTTGTATTTTCTTGCTAAGCCTACAGAAACCGCTTCACTATGTTTTGAAATACTTGTGGCTGCTTAAGGGAGCACAGTATCTCCTTTCAGAAATTACATTATGATTTTCTGAAGAGGATCTAGTAATACTGTGACAGTTGCCCCCATCCATGACTGTGCTGAAAAGTAAAAAATGAAAAGCAGAAGCTTGTACCCCTTGAGTAACTGATATGTAACAAATCGTGTTAAAACAGTTCCAGAGACTGTTGTGTAACCTCACAGTTAATAAACATATTTTCATTGATTTCAGCAAATTGTACTTTGGGGCATTACTTACTGGAAAAGAATGTCAGTGGTAAATACTGAAATTAATTCATTATTCCACTTCCAGTAGAAAGTAACCAGGTAAGTTTCAATACTTTCTGCTTTATAACTGACAACAGTATTCGAAGATGAGTATTTGCAGTAAGAATTCATTATCCTTTCAAGTCCTTTCTCTCTTATTTCTATCCATTTCCAGCTTTCTTAGTTCCAGTCTACATGTCTTCCACATCCTATCTGAACTAAATAAGAATGCAGAATGGAGCAAAGCCAATTCACTGTGTGCTACCCACAAACATGATATCTACATGTTATGCTAGATTTCATTACACTCTTTACTGCACTCCAGTGTCTACACAAATGTTGGTCAAGAACTTCCCTCGTGCTTTCTTTGCCCTAAAATTCATATGTTTCTTGGTGTCCTCACAAAGAAAGTCACATAGGCAACAGCTGAAGAAAGTTAAGTACATTTTGCAAAATACCTGCTAACCACAAATCAGCTGGGAGCTCCTCAGTCCTGGGGAATCTTCTGAATGACACGTGTACAGGAAACAACTCTACAGTGAGTCTAGAAAGCCCTGGCTTTGGGCAAAGCTGTGAAGCAGATTTGAGGATAGTGAAAAGGAAACGGTACAGGTTTAAATGAAGTGGGTGAACCCACACCCACACCCACACCCACACCCACACCCACACCCACACCCACACCCACACCCACATCCACCTACCAAGAGAGAGACTGGAGCAGACAGATTCCCATCGTAAGAGACCTCTGCAGGAGGGTACCATGGATGCTCAGAACAGGAACTATGTGGGAAAGTACTACATGCTGACTGATCAAAACCTTAAGATAAAAGCTGTTGAAATTTTTTACAGTATTTTCTTGTTACTATTCTAATTGCTTCCTATGTGCAAATGTACTTCCAAGTGTTACAGTATATAAAGAAATAAAAGATTTCAACTTGTCTACATTTTTTTTGTGTAATTCTCCAGCAGTGATGAAAGACAAATCTTAAAAAGAAACTTTGATGTATATTAGCTGAAAATGTAATTGCACTTTCAAAACCACTGTGGAATCTACCAGTGCAATATTCAAGAAATAAAGCTCTATGACTAAAAAAACCCAGTGAGGTCAGGAATCATTACTGCAACTCATTAGCTAAGCATCCTTGCCTTTAGAGGCAAGTCTTCTTTAAAAAGAGTGTACAAGCACAATGGCTGTGATGCATTAATTTAAAATTCTTTCTTTTCTGAAAAAGATAGATATGTTTCATGATTATTATATTCATTGTATAAATAACGCTTTATTTCCTTGTGAATCCACATAAATCACTGTAACAATATATTGATCTTACCTTTTAACTTCCACTCTGAATTGTCTGACCAGAAGAGGGAACTGGAAAAGTAACCTCTTTGCCAGCACAGCCAACCACTGCCTCCACTGCCAATCCAGCACAAACTCCTTGTAACTAAACAGCCAATATCCCATGCATTTTAGGTTATTTTCTTAAAAAATCACCTCAGGCGAACTAGTGCAAAAACTAAAGAGGGAGATACTAAATAACAACTCACCTAAAGATAAAAACCCTAATAATATAAATCAATAAATAATTAAAATTAGAAACAATTAGAAAGGGGAAAAAATGTGTCATATTTCAAACTGCTTTACAGTTGTTTGATATTTATTTTACCAGTTCATGTTTCATAATGTATTTTGAAGTTCTTTATGACGAATTTTTAAGCAAGAAAGACTTTTTCTGTAACTTAGCCTACAGACATTTGAATCACCAGCTTGCACTAGTACATTTGCATAAAACCAGTTCACCTCTACAATTCCTCTGCTCCAATGACTGCTTCCTCACCTGGAGTCACAGAGCTCCGTGTGGGATGTAAGCACCTTCCTGCTGCTCGGGGCATGTTAGAGGGCTGACAGGAGCACACTCCTTCTCAGTCCAAGAGACTCAGCTGATGGACTCGTACGGAACATGGTGCAAACAAACTGTAACAGAAAAACAACAGTTAGCACCATTAAGTGAAAAAAAAATTGTCTGAAAAACACTGCCTATGTGTGCCAGGGAAAGACAAAAATAGCTAACAAAACACAGGAATTTTGCATACTGCCCATTTATTTACATATTATAACAAAATACTGCCTTCCCCAATTCTCCTCAACACAGTGGGAGAGATCTTCATACCTGAACTTCTTTTAAAATAAATTTTCATCATGTTTATTTCATGTCTTTTACTATACTGGCATAGAACTGTCATCAACTGGGGTATATTGAGAATTTAGAAATTTTTAAAAGAATATAAAAAATATTAACATATAATGCCAACTGGTCAAAGTTTTTTTAAATCCATCTTTAAAAAATAATAGTATTTGGGCCTGCAAAAGGCCAAAGACAAAATACGGGCACTTCTCTGCAATTTCCACTGGTCCTATTATTACTATTTACCCAATAGGAAAGAAAAAGTCTAAAATTTTTAAACTATTACTTGCTTCGTTATTTTCAGGAGTCTCTTTCAGTTGAAAGAACTGTTTTTCAGAACTTTGCCTATACTGAGACTATTCATCATAAATCAAGACAATATGAAGTCGACAAGGCTGCTTGTATGGACTAGTTTATCCATACTAATAATTCCAATAAAAGACTGAGCTCAGCTTCCATTCCAGTCAATTAAATGAGGTGTGGGAAGCTGAGACTAAACAAGTGACTGAACCTCTTTAGCCAGGCAGGGGCGCTGTGGCAGCACTGCGACCCACCAACGGGGCCCTGCTGAGGGGCAGAAGGGCCGCCTGGCCGGGCTGCAGGAACGTCCAAACCACGTACCACGGCTACCGACGCACCCCAGCACGGTGCCCCTGCAAAGCCACCTGCACAGAGACGAGTGCCGGCCGCTGCGGCAGGACACACGGATGGTCACAGCCACCGCCGGGACCCACCCACCAGAACTGCAGAGCAGAAGCAGCACGAGTGCAAGAGGAGTACGGTGAGCACTGTTAGGGAAACAGAGTCTCGTGAGAACAAATACTAAGTGACGCAGTTCACCTCGGTGATTAATTAATTTGGGATATGCCAGAAGAACCCAAAGCAATGGAGTGTATAGGCAGAGTAAATCAAGTGCTCTCTCACAATACAGACAAGAGGCATTTAATGAAATCACAAGGCTGCATTTAAATACATTAAAAACTGATTAAGTGGATGTTTTAACACAACATCAAATTAACCAGGACAATTCACTGGAGGAGAAGAGTAAGAGATTAGAATATGGATGCATTTCAGTGACTGCACTCACACAAAGTGTGTGTGATCTCATGTTTGAGGAAGCGGTCAGACACTGCTGAACACAAATGGAGATTTTCCTTCTTTCTCTGAGCTGTTCATTGACCTGTGAGCAGTAAGACCTAGGACAGGCCTACTGGCAGGTGAAACTCTAAAAAATGGCCAGCAAACTGTGCTGTAAATAAGAGTTACCCTGTGTGAAGTCAGCTGTACCAGCTGGCCATGTGTCTGCTCTTAGACACTGCACTCCCAAAGCACTTAGGCTTAGCTTACTGCTCTTTCTTTCACGAGGAAGGGCAATGATGATCACTAAAGAATGGCTAAAGGGAACAGTTAAAATCGGTATTTCTTTGAACAGCCAAAATGCACAGACATCAAAAACCAAACCTGTTTCCCTACACCCATTAACATGACAGTAGCATTGTGCTCAGAGACATGTTAAGAAGTTACTTAGGCCGCAGGACCAGCTCTGTACAATAGTGAGAACTGCATATGGCAAACTGTCCAGCTGGATCCTGAGCTAGGTCTCAGACAGACAAACGCTGCCATGGGCCAGGCTGTCAGAGTAGGGCTGACTTCTATCCACTGTGAACATATGAACAAATCCTGACACAAAGCCAGCCTGAACTGTGTGGGTCCCACTCCTGGGTGACTGCTCACCTCACAGGCATTTTAGTTTGCTGTTTCAGCAAATACTTGATATTTCACAAGTCTTCAACAGCTCTCGGAGACCACAGGAGGGATCTACATTCATTCACTGGAGCTGGGCCTAGGTTGTTTCATTTGCAAAGTTAATGGGAGTTTTAGGAGCAGCTGCTTTCAACCGCAGCTGGAGCATGCGAGTACCCAGGGCCCCACCCTGGCCCCGCCTATCGCTCCCTGGTAACAGGAACAGAGCGCGCTCCTGCTGCTCTGCCGCTCCTGGGCCTGATCTTTCCCGGTTTTCAAGACAAAGCTGACATGCCATGAGAGGCAGCTTATGCCACAGGGTAAATCAATTTTGAGGCACTAGGTCAAGAAACTCCAGAGAACAGTCTTACAAACCTGAGCATGGAGGCCTCTGTCCAAGAACAACACCATGTCAGCCCTAGGCAGCTAACACATGAGGAAACGGTGGTATCAATCATGAAATAAATATACTGCCCCAGGCAAAACCGGGAGATACCTATGTCGCGACAGATAGACAACCAAAATGACGGTGTTCCCACTGGATTTTTGAAATAAAAAAATGTGTAGTGCCACTGCTCGTCAGATGGAGCTCTACACAAAAGTTAGAAGAAGTTGCTTTTATAAATCAAACCTGGATTTCTCTAAATGCCTCTCAGAGCTCAGATGAAACACATCCAAGTGTAAGTGTCTGGTTTTATCTTCCTAATCTGACAGATAAAGAAGAGCTAACATCAGGATATAGAAACCTTACTCCAACCAACCAGACTCATGCCTGATATCCAGTCCAAGAGAAAGATAGGTAAATGATTGTTCCCCATGACTCCACTCACACTTGCCAGACAACTAGCCAACTAAGAGTGGCTTGAACATTCAAAAATAAAATAAAATAAAATAAAGTAACACCACAAAACCAAAACAAACAAAAAACCAAACAAGAACCTCAAAGAAAAACAAACAACCCCCCAAAACCAAACAAAAACCCCACCAAACCTTCATTTAGAAAGGCCTTAGTTGGGGGTCTTTTTGTACACGCTCTTTTTCCCACTCCGGACTGTGAACAGAAATTTTAACAGGACTATTAAGAAGTTTCCCTTCAAGTTGTGACTGTCATAAGCAATGAGAAATCATCTTTAGTCTACAGTGATTTCTTTTAGTTTAAAGGAAACAGAATAAAGGCAAACTCACCAAGATGCATCACAAAATACTGACGTCTCATTAACACCTCAGAAACTCAGAAAACAAAATGTCTGCAGTAGAAAACAAAATGGCCGCTGTACCACACAGCTCTAATGAGAGAGGCCCTTCCCAGAACACAGTCACATATACCACATTTTATCATCATATATGCCACAGAACACCTAAGCTCTCTTGCATAATTTATAAAAGAGGATGTATTCTGCACTACTCACCTTTTCCTCCCCTGTAATAACCTATAAACTTCCTGGGTTTGATGCTATCCCTCCCAGCCAGGCAATGCTGCCACTGCTGGCACCAGCTATGATACAGACCATAGCTGAGCTTTCTGATGCTCCATTACCAGTGCTGGTTACATCTTTTTCTCTTAGAAACAATCTTTTGTCAACAGATTTGACAAAAGATTTGTCTTTTCTCTCTCCTCTCTCTACCTGGAACTATTTGCTGTCACTGATCTTCAACAAGGACTCCGCATCAGGGTTAACACTGAGGCACCTGATTTTACCAGAGCTTTTCCCTAGGATCCTGTCACAATGCTGGATCACTAGGACCCAAAATTGGAAAAGGGTTATTTATTCCCCCAAAGGATACAGAGTAGACAGAAGAAGGATTAAGAAAGAGAAAAAATTACCTCACATAAATAATAATCTTTTCCCGCCACTGCTGGCAGGGCCTTCAGGCCACCCAGCTACAACCTCTCTGGCAGAAACCCCTCAGCTATAGCCAGCAGCTGCCGACACCTTTTCTCCTTTTCTTTTCTTTGGTGTCCTTTAAGTCAGACTTGTTAAGAAGTACCTCTGAATGTTTGTTTCTCAGCTGAGAGCACAAATCTTGCCCCAGGTAAGAGCCTCCCCACTGCCCAGCACTCCGTGCCCTGCCCAGCGCTTCCCGCTCCTGCTTTGCTCCCAGCCCTCAGTCTCTTCGGAGCTAGCACCCCAATCACACAAAACAGTGGAAAGCTGGAACCATTACCTTCAACTCAACCCCAATAAAAGACAGTTTCTTTGTTTTCAATAGCACAGACTTGGCTTTGATTTGCATTTGGGTTCTTTGTTTCAAAATCTTTTTGTTGTTCCGGCTGCTAGAGTAAATTTTAAATTAAAAAACCCCATCTCACGCTGGAGGGTTCTGAAATGTAGCACTTCTGTCAGAACTAGGACATACATCTCACCAGTGACATTAACAACAAAAGCACTATTCTTCTTCTTCCATACCCAGTTCAAATATGCTCTTTGGGTATGGACTGTCACTCTTTAAACAAATATCTCAGTGTCTTAAGGACATCTAAAACTCTGGCAATATAAAATATGTAACATACCAAAGAACTTGCTTCTTACTCATTTCAATTAAAATTCATTAAAATTATTCATTAAAATTAATATTCATTTCAATTAAAACATTTATTCACTACACTGAGATGTTAAGGCTTTACCTTATTACACTGATGAATATAGATCTTCCTGGTTTCGTACGTTGTAATGGAATTCATCCAGTGGTCAACATAAAAGAGGGACCAATCTTAACAATTTTGCAAATAATTTCAATAGTGAAGATGTTGGTTTAACATAGCTATATTTTTTTAATGTTCATATCAACTTCTTGTATTTTATATGGGGATTGGAAATTGTATTTCACCTTTTGTGAAAGTCATATGACCATTTAGAGCTTTCCTTGTATTTGCTGTTCTTGGAATAAATGGAGCTTTATGAATTTGTAATCAACAACATGGCCCCTTGGCTATTAAAATGAGTTAATGAGAGTTAATGTTAATGAAAGAACTTGTAATTAGGACAATACTCTCCTGCTTCTAAACTGCAGTAAGTTACCTGTAATTGTCCCTCAATTTAGCATGTTTTCTTCTATTTCAAACTGTTGAGAGATTAAGCTAGAGAGCTTCTAGAGTACCATGATAAGGGGAAAATCAACAATAAGATAAGAATTGATACAGCAGACAAAAGAAAGGTAAAAGTGATAAGAGTTGTCAAAACAAGATGCATATACTCTTCAGAGTCTCATATTTTCAGACATGGTATTTCCTTATCTGTCTTCTTCCATCTACAAAGTGAAACTCTGAACCACAATTCCTTGGCTTTGTTTTGATGGGGCTTGCTATTTTTTAAATAGTTGAAGGAGACCCTAAGTTAAATTTGTGCTGAACTGAAGATGGCAGGTCACTCTGCATTTTCCTGCTATTTGTCTCCTGTCTATTTTGGGGATGTAAAATGATCAACAGTTTGATGGACTTCATGAGTCAAAGGCTATCATGTAGTTTTGACCTTGCTATTGCTGAAAAGGAAAGCAACATCTGCTTCATGTTTCCCCTGTGCAAGCTTTATAGTATCAGTACTGAAAACTGCAGAAGTTCTATTATTAACTACTGTACTTTATTTACCCACTGGTTTCAAACACACTGGTGGGCCAGAAAGAGTGGACAAACAAAAAAAGATTGTTGCAAAGTATTTTAAAAAATCAAACCAGCACCATTTATAAAATATGCTCAGGATGATTTCACCAATTGGCACACTGAGAAAATGGTAAACTTTAATTTCTCCGGTTTTACCCATGACATGAACAAAAGATGCCTGATAACTGCATCACAAGCAACTAAGCAACACCTTGTCCCCCTCACTGAAGGGAACAAGGAAGAGAACAATCCCATTCTTGAGGAAGAAGTAGGACAGAAGTGTGTAAACCAGAACAGTACAATCTACAGGCGTAACAAATGTTTTCAAACAAACTGCTCCATGAGCTCTGCCCCTGAGAAGAAGGTTCCGAACTTCTGAAACTGCTGGAAACTCTGCTAAGGTTCCTTCTGCCTGGACTTTTCTGTGGCCTTTCCACCAGAGATGAAGACCTCTGTGCTTGTTTACAAGATCAGCTCCAAACAGATAATCTGGTATAACTCCCTGCCTTCCTTTGGTCATTCTTCACTACAGTATTATTGAGTCACCATATATATTCTTGGTATACAAAAACCAAAACTTCTCAACATAAGGGAGGTTGATATTCAAGACACAAGTTCCCTTTAGACTCTAACACAGACAGCCTGCCTTCCCTACTTACTTCAGCAGCACAGCATTTCCATTTATGTGTTGCCTCTTGCTTTCTAGAACTTGGAAATGTAAATCCACAGTGTAACACAACCTCTCTGTAACAATGAACACAGAAGATCAGATGAGAATTATGTGTTGATTATCCAATTGCAGGGGGTGCCGCTTATAAAACACTAACAGTTTTATCTTTGAGATAGAAGAGATTTAAGCAATTGCAAGTCCCTGAATAAACATATGCACTACCTCTGCCCAGGCACATTATATTGCTTTATCAAACTTAGGTATTTCATTAAATCTACTAAAATATTTTTCTGCAGCTTGCATAGATTTCTTCCTGCATATCTTCTACAGACATTTCATGGCTGAGTCTGCACATGGACTACCTGTTAGCTTGAAAGGAACTGTACACAAAGGCTGTAAGAGCACATCCTAGTTTTGGAGGTGTATTTTCCTGCATTAAAAAACCTGACAATTCTGCTATTAGAGGCTTTTCCAGAACAATTTAAATTACAAATAAGTACTGAGAAGCAGAAAGCTGATAAAATTGCCAGCTCATTTTAAAATCACAACTGAAATACAGTAAACATAAAAAACCATGATGAACAGAAATCTGCAATGTCCTTTATCTCTGCCTCTTTCAACCCTCCCAAATGTTTTTCATCTTTCCAGGATACATTATCAGATTTCATACTGGAATAACAGCCCTCTGAAAGGATTTCATTTGCTGAATATTATTTCTTCCATACATATTCAGCTGAGTTCTCTCACCAGGTACCTATTAAACAAACTGGATGTTGAAAATACTCTTCTCTGGCAAGTGACCTCATTTTCTTTCAAAAAAGGCTCATGTCCTCTCTCAAACAATTTTTTAAAGATAATTCTCAACATGTGGGATTAATCATAGCCCAAAGCTTGTTTCTGCCATGTGATTAACTATTTCTGCCTGGCTCAAAGGACGCAGGCCAGAACATTCCAGCCTTGATGCTCTTCCTTCATGCCCTGTACCTAAAGCTGTGCAGGACAGAAAAAGGAGGGGGACAGCATCATTCATACTTTATAAGCCAAAGGCCAAAAAGTAGAAAGAGGAGCAATTTCTATACAATTTGGTGATCTATTTTGTTTAGGAAGTGTCCCAGAATTAAATGTATCTGCATTTATCATGTCCCAAGGATGCAATGATTTATGCAGTGCATCAGATGCTATGACAAGGTTTCTCACATCGTAAACACAGCCTATAATGCATCTCAAGCATGATATGCACCACTAACAACTGCACTTGATGAAAGCTATCCTTGTGCCTTTTATCATTCAGGCATGTTAGTGAGTTCCCCCAGAAGATTATTGAGGAGTCTAATAAACTAAAAACCTATTTCAATAATTCTTTTACAGTCTTTCAATGAAGCAATGTGAAATTCTGCATCTAAATGATCCTTCCCTTAATAACTCAGGAATAATCACACCCTCTTGCACTTGTGCCAGGCCACTAGTGTATTTTAACAAATTAATGAATTTATAATTTCATGAGAAGCTGCACCAGGAGAGAAATTATCCTTTGGAAGAAACACATCTACCTTGTATGAAAGATGTTTGCACTGAAGGGCTTAGACTCTCTGCTTCCAACACAGAAGTGTAAAGGGGGAGATTAACCAAAAAAAATCAGTGGTGTTAGCAAGAAACACCACAAACCATTGCAATCAACTTCTCTTTGATCTTAAGGTCATTTTCTAACAGAATGCCCAACATCAGTGGAAATATTCAGTTATTCGGAGGATTTCCTTCCAGTTAGTTATCTGAGTATGATGCTACACCTCTAAAGTTCCAGGGAATGAGCAGGTTTACTCTACTACTTAAAGGAAAATGCTTCATGTCCCACCAGAAGTCCTTTCCTCAAGAGTCAGAGAGATAAAAATGTCACACAGACATTCTGGACCGACAAGCTGGGTGTGAAACACATACCCCTGTAACTGACAGAGAACATAAATCAGGAGAACAGTGCATCAGAAACTGCTCCCCACCTCCTTGCTCAGGCCTCACAATCACCACGATGAGCTACAGCACTCCCTGAGCTGATCTGCTAAAGATTTTAGAGGCTACCCACGGATGGAAAAAGAACTGCAGGCAAGGGCAGCGGCACACCCAAGCTGCCTGCAGAGCAGAGCACACACCTGCAGACCTTTCCAAGCAGAACCCCCTGCTCTGGGGGGGCTGGCAGCTGCTCCCACGCTGCTTCTCACAAGGCTGTGCCTCAGGCAGGCACCCGCATCCCTCACAGCTCAGCGCTGCTTGACTGACACCAGCAAGTCTCCTTCTCTACACAAGGCCACGCACAGGTTCCGCCTGAGACACGGAGCTTGTTACAGGAGGCTGAAGCTCTTGGGGCCCTCCTTCCTGGCCTCTGTGGCTGCGTGAAGTCACGCACATTCCTTTGCTCTTCTTTCCAGCATAAGCACATTGAGCCTGGAAAACTCTTTAATGAGGAGCTGTACTTTCTAACCTGAATGAATTTCTGCCCTTCCACTAGTTCAGTGACTTTCCTCTCTTGCCTGAATGGATTAAGGAAGATTTAAGTGAAGATAAAAATTGCAATAAATTACATTAAATTCTTAAACTATTTCTTTCCCTCCGTATCATGATTTCCATCAGGTTCTTATTTTAAATAACCAAATTATTTTCCTAAGAATAAAATGTTTAGTAATGCCCAGCAAGAGTTCCTTTGCCCTTGTCTAGGCTACCATCAGACTTCTTTTCTTCACAGTTACTTTATTCTATAATAGACCTTGCATTTCAAGCACTTCGGTACTTTTTCTGTGTTCAGATTTAAAGATCAAACTACAAATTTGTTTTATCATCTAAAACAAGATCTTGCCACAAACCCAATATTATGTTTCCTTTTTCCAGTTACATTTCTAATTCTTTAGTCATGTAATTTGCCCGAACCACTATCTTGCATTGACATAGTTGGCAAGCTGCACAATGCAAAAAGCATTCTATTACTGCACAATATTCAATAAGCAACCTCTGCTACATTGAATTTTACATAGTCTGCTTGAGCAAGGTCAAATCTGCATTTCCACTTATTTCCTACATCAGTTGGTGTGATTAAATTGAAAATATAAATCACTGAGTTGTTCAGCCTTGAACTATAAATAAAGACACTAATAGGCCATTTTCTGTTAGTTTTCCTCCAGTAGAGTGGGACTACTTCCCCAGGAACAGAACTGAAAAACATAGTAAAGATTTTAGATTATGCAGAAGATTTTTCTCTGACTCGCTAATATTTTATTTCTGGATTACAACAATCTAGAAAGAGTTCATATCCATGAAGTTCTTTTTGCTTAGTTCTTTGAAACCACCCTGTGAAAGAAGTCCTTGCAAGCCCCGTGCAGTCTGCCTCTTGTGGATGTTCCTATTAGAGATTTCAAGAGTCTTATGAGAGAGGAGAACTACAACAGCCTACACTAATACACTTCTCAGGTATTTCCTGTGTGGTTACTGCCATTGGTACTGGAAATCTGAAAAGGGAAACTTTCCAGTTCAGTAACTAACGAAATGTAAAAAGAAATCAAATGAACATCATTATGCATACCTTTATCTGAAAAGACAGGACAAGAAGGCCACAGGTATTGGATGCTAAGCTGTGATCTAAACCCCGAGGAATCAAAAGCAAGGATACACACCACACTGCAACTTTCACACAGGTCTCAAGGAGTCACCCGTGCTGCAGTGAAGTTCCCTTCCAAAAGAAATGGTAGCAGCTGGCAGTGTTTTTTAATACTTCATTGCTGTACTTTGTCAGCTTCACAAGTCTTCATTTGTTTGTAAATGTATTTCCTTCTGGGAACCTTCATGAGGTTTCTGCTAAGCCACTTCAGCACGGCAGTGTCCCCCCCCAAGTGGCAGCACAGCCAGTCCTCCCAGTCCTGCCTGCACCTTCTGCAGTGGGACATTCTGTGTAATTGCCCAGGCCATTAATGAAGGCACTGGACAGTGCTGGCCCCAGAATCTGGGGTGTGCAGTCCCTCTGATCCGTTCTCTGCGTGGTGCTTCCCAAAGGTACCCCAAGTTTAAATGTCATCACCTGAGCAGTCAATAATATGCAGCCAAGAACATTACAGCTCACACTACTGTCTGGGATTTTACAGGAATGCTGTGGCATAGGCTGAGATCATACACAGCCAGACTCCATGTCTCTGGGGCAGCTTTCTACTGCCTTAACCATGAAACTGTGCTTTTTATCTTCCTGAAACTCTCACCCTGCAGGTTCAGCTGGAGTCTAGGCAGGAGGAGTGATATCAGTCTTTCTTATCACATGACACTGATTCATCCTTAGTGCTCTACAGGACATACAAACCAATTGTAAAACACTATGAAAAACCATGCAATTTAAAAGAATTTTATCACAATGAAAACATTTCAGAGGGGTATTTATATCTCATTAAACAACAAACTGCTGGGGAAGACAAGCTCCTTTCAGCTGCAGGAAGTAAGAAATTGCAAAGAAATGTGGCTACACATCTAGTGAGAGATTACTAAAACCAGCCTTCCTTCTAAACCACAGCATTCTTTCACCTGGGGGTATTTAAACAGCCTACAAATCAGCTGTACAAGCTTTCTCCCAGCTCCAGTGATTAGATGGATTTTCTCAGATCATCTGTTAAAATTTAAGGTAACAAATATCTCCCGGAGCACTTCTCTTTCTCGAAGTCACTCCTCCTAAAGCATACTGAAGGATGACAGATCCACTTTATGGTAATTTAAAAATTCTTCCACCCTGACTAGAGAGAGGTTTTAAAAAGCCTTCTCTGAAATGATAACAAAACCAGAGATAGAAGACCTCCCTTTCTCCTTTAAAAAGTAGCTTCTGTGTATTTTTCCTCATGGTGGAAGTGTTAGCTTGGCACAAAAGCACTGTTAAGAGCCCAAGTCTTTGCTCTGGAATATAGGAATTCTCCTTGCCTTTTTGCCTTCTTTCTTTTCCCCACTGTTCACAAGAAAAAGAAGATAAAGCCTGACCAAATCTGATGCCAGTAGTGTCAAAAAGTCTACTTCTGAAATATTCTGACCTGTTATTACCCAGCAATTTGTAATTTCCTTTATTTTGTTTTTGAAGTGTTTGCACTCCCACTACCTTTGGTCATCTAGTCTATGAGCTCCAGAATTGTTTACTGTGTTCTTTAAAATGAAAACATACCTAAGTTTGTCCAGAATCCTTCACTTTCGAGTACACAGCCTTAGTATAAAATATCTCACAAATACCTAAACTACCCTCAGTCACCAGGACTACAGAAATGTTTTTGTTACTTTCAGAGAGTTGCACAATGAGATGCAACACAATGAGATGGTGACAGTCACTGAAGGGGAAAAGAGCATTTCTTACAAAAGATGAGGTCCAGAAAGGATTTATTACCCAGGTGGTTTTGTTTGTACCCAGCACACTCAGTAATTAGTTAAACAGACACTAATTTGTCTTGTGCTTATGCTGTTCCTTTCAAATGAAGCAAGGCAGGAACACCTGTCGGATTAAAGTATGAAAAGAGATACAGATATTTTTCAACTCTCTGAAACTGGCAACCTTCCCCTTTACCTAATGGACATACATGAACACTACAGACACCTGGAGACCTGCGAGGCAGAGACCCCACAAACATCCTCAGCTCTACCACAATCTGAACATACAGAACAACAAATCATTCCAGCAAATTCTTCAGGATTAAGTTTGTGCATCTCTGGAGATCACTCTGCAAAGAACAAGCCACAAATGCAGCTTCTTCAAAGCAAAGAGGTGAGAAGAGAACGTGTTCTTGTCGCTGAGTGATAAATGATAATGATGCCCTGGAATTAAACCCGGGCTGAACTTCCCCACTCTAAATTGAGTCTTGTATGATCTGACATTCCATTGCTTTTGAGAAGCCAAATATAATAAATGAATCAGACAGACGTCTTCAATATTACAGTGCTGTCAGTAATCCTGCCTGATGTTTAATATTTCATACCATAACAGAGTATTTCCAGAGAGCCACTAAGTGGTGAGAGAGGAGAAATCTGGGGGCACTGATGTCAATGCCCACCCATGCTGTGCTCTGAAGGAACACTGGAGTGTAACACTGGCTACAGAATGCAAACTGGATTAAACAGAACTTGAAACACATTGACTTTTGATGGAGCTGGATCAAATCTCAATGTAAGAGCACTGAATCTTTTTCAAAGGGAAAAATCCTTCCCTGTTCAGACCAAAGGGAGTCTGGTATCTACTTTGAAGGGATCCAACTGTCAACATTAATAGGTGTCAGGTCAACCACATTTCTCTTTATGCAGTATTGCTAAATAAATTTTGAACGTGTGTGTTTAATTTCACATTCCCCACAGATTAGCTGTAATCAAAAAGGATTAGGCTGTGAATCAATAATCAGATCTCAACCACCCTACTGCTATTCCCTCAAAGCAAACCAAAAAAACCAAACCAACAGCCGGTCAACCAACAGAACCAGGAATCAGTGCTTGTGTTTACCTGCCATGAGCTCTAAGGCAGATTCCTCCTCTCACAGCAGAGTTACTTGCCCATGGATTATCCCACAAAGGACAGGAATAAAGCTCTCGCTCTTCCTGGCACCACCAGACTTGATCACGACATCAATAATTAAAACTTTTTTTGCTCAACTAACACCATCACAATAATAACATAGATGAATGAATGAAAAGGGAGAAACCTGTTCAGCTGCAGATTTTCCTGACATAAACTGGCATTGATCCAGTTATTGACGTTTAATGCAGTTCTAGGCTAAACTAAAGATATTGCAAGAAGAAAGAACTTCCTCTTGTGTAAATAAATTCTGACACAGCTGTAAATCTGATACACAGACCTGCCAAATGAGTTTTCCAACACCTTTAGAGTAAGATGTTCAAAGATACCTTATGGGCTTATGTCAGGTTAGGAATGCAGGTGGTGAAATGAGGGAAGGCACTGAAATAATTTTAATTCCTACTCTGTAACTCAGGAAAATTGGTAAGTATCCCTTCAGCCTTCAAAGACAGTAGAAACATTATTTTATCAGCTCTGTATTGCGAAGTAAGTTTCTTTTCTTCAATTTTATGGAAGCATGAAAGCTGTTTTTGTACAGTTCCTTTTGGCACACAGCATTAATTATGCATTTATGTTGGCCAGCTGTTTATTGTTTGATTTGTTCCTATGGCCACAAAACATAGCTTCCATACCTTAATCTAAATATCTCATCTGAGACCAATTCTAACTTTGGAAACTTGTCACCATTAATATCCACTTTCTGTTTATAAGACAGTATTTATTAAATGCCTGTGGTTATAAATGCCCTTTATTATGCTGAACTACACTACATTGTATACATTTGATATATACATACACCCCCACACACTATATTATGCTTTTTTTTTCTTTTCCCTACAAAAATATTACAGATCAGTTTATTTTCACAGCTGTGTTTCTTTACCACTCTGTGAAAGCTGCAGGCTTGTTAATAGGTGCTCCATGGACATTCACAGCAAAGCCAACAGGTCAAACAAATGCTTACCTAAGACAGCACTGTTTGTCACCAAGATAAAATGCCTTGTTAATGTTATGCATAAAATCAACTGATTTTAATTTTCTGGCATCTGTTTCAGTTCTCCTCGCTTATTAGTGACTAGCACTCATGACTCTAAGGGAAAATTACTGAAAAAAGATGTGCTTCATCTCCAGCTAAAGCTAAGAGCTGGTAAAATTTTCAGAAGTGCAATGGCTGCTAAAAGATTTGAAAGTTAGGCAAATTCAGATACAGCACTGGAAATCCTGTGACACATGAGTGGTAGCATTTGCAGGATCCCATATGCTCCACATACACAGTACAAAGTTTCAGCCCCAATCAAAAGACCTGGAAACACCTTCAAATTCTCTATCACATCCACAGGTAGACCACAGACACCCAGTTAAACTTTCTGGAATTGCAGCACTGCAGTGTCAGAGCCTCCACAGGACACACGGTTCAAACTATACAAATGTGGCACCTGCAACAGCCAGGCTTCCTCTGGACAACTCTGCTGGAGCCACTGAGAAGTCCAGCCAGAAGTGGGTCTCATCCTGGGTCTCAGGGAGTGCGAGGCAGCTGGGAAGCCCAGGCAGCAGAAGGCTGACTGTGCTGATTAGTGCAAAACAGGAAGCCAGAGCACGGAAGACATTTTCAGCCAGTTACATGCAGATGGACCAGCAGCTATGAAGGAGATGACAAAAGACTCCCACAGCAAATTCCTGGGAGTCTCCAAATGGAGGAACACATTCAGATTCCAAGGGGAGAGCAGTGGAAGGACCATCTCAGATGCTGTACTTAGAGAAGAATATATCTTTATAATTGCAGGACAGAGGAAGACTCTTATGGAAGGAATAGTGAATATATATGGCAAAGATGGATAGTGGACCAAAAGCCACAGAAGTGATGTAAACCCAGAAAACTACAACCTAACTTGGACAGGATATCAACTGTGGTGAAGTCTCAGTGGAAAAGGCAGTCTGCCTTTGATAGATAGTAAGGAAAATAAGGATGGAAATTCATGGTGTATCAGCAGGGCCCAATACAGCTAACAGTGAAGATATGAATAAAGGCATGGGTGAGGCAGTGATTGACTATAAAGGTCCTCAGTAAATAAGGAAGTTGATTCTAGTGATAATATCCCAAAAGATATTACAAGGATTTCAGAAAAATCTTGCTTGTGCCAAAATTTTGTTTTACTTGTGAAGATTCAGAACGTAGGAGGAGAACATTTCTATTGTGCTTTTCCAAGAGAGAGAGATGCTGTAATAAATCCTGTGCCTGAGGCTAACCACAGACAACTCCAAGGCTGGCAAGAAGGTTTTGTGATGACTTCTGCTGCTGGTGTCTGAGGACAGGCCTGATTTCAGGAACGATCAGACTGGGATGCACACTGGGCTTTCCACATGTCTAACTGCACCAAGAAGCACTTGAGAAGAGGTGAAATCCCAGTCAATGGTGAGCAGAACAGCACTCACAGCAGCGAGGGACAGCCAGTGTCACTCAGCGCTGGGGGGACCCATTCCCTGCCACAGGCACTCCTGCACCTGGCGGGCAGCAGAGCGCTCCCAGCAGGACCACGAGCAATCCAGCTGGCATGCAAACCCCCTGCCAGGGCGTGAAGCTGCTATAAACCCTTATAGGACACAAAACACTCAGCCTCCTCAATATCGATGTTTGCCATCACTTTGATCAGGATAAGTGTAACATCAGCTCTGAGTCTCTAAAGAAAGCCTCTGGCAAAAATCTTCTACTCTTGGAAACCAGGTGCTTGTGGTAAACTGAGGTGACCAGGTCAGCGGGAGATGATGACAGAATGTAAGCACATGGAAGACACTGTGACTCAGGAGAGGAGCCAGCTGACCCAGCTGGTCTGACCCCAAGCAGCCACTGGCAGAACTCTGCTGCTCTCCCCTGGATAGGGGGAAGCCTATCAGAGGCAGAG
The DNA here is from genome assembly GCA_013400175.1 of Phainopepla nitens. Classification (NCBI taxonomy): domain Eukaryota; kingdom Metazoa; phylum Chordata; class Aves; order Passeriformes; family Bombycillidae; genus Phainopepla; species Phainopepla nitens. Next base: position 570,186 of record VXBQ01015298.1, read on the forward strand.
CAGAAGGGGCAGCTGCCCCCACAGGGAGCCCCACTCCGTCAGGCAGAGCACCACACATGGTTACAGCAGCAGTGCAGCCCCTTCCCTCGACTCCTGAAGAGAAAAACCAACAGGACTGGAGACGGGGTCCTTAACTGGCCTGCAAGCACTGCAAACCTAAATTAGGTACCTTTCCATCGGATACTAAATATTGAAAATACAAAACCGAAACTCTCCAACCAAAGTATGTGTACAGAAAAGTACCTGTGGTGACCTTCAGTGTGTGAAGAAATGAATAGTTTTTCATTTCCTTTTCACTATGTGGAACTTAAAATACTCTAAGTAAGCAGTAGTTACACTACCTATAACACTCCTTTGTGTTTTCCTCTGGATTCTGAGCATAGGTGCTACCATGGAAAACATCTGAAAGCAGACTCTCCTTTTTAATAACAGCACATAAATATGAAGCTGAAAAATATACTAAGGAGGACGGCAGCGTAAAGAGTGAGCACTGGAAAAAAAAGGGGAAGCACCAAGTGGCTAACATTATAAATACTAATTGGATTTTTCAAGAATTAACTACTTTTGCACTTCAAGTTTAGGTTTCAATTTATTTTGGGACGTACAGAGACTATAAAAGGTAAAGTGATTTATAGAACACATACACCCAGAATGTAGAGAAATGAGAACAAGTGATGAGTTATGGAGGTGTGCTTTGTAATCACCACCACAAAGTCAGAGCTTTCCCACCAGGAGAGTGCTGTACAATCCAGTTCAAATCTCATGTTTCATACAGAGATCCATTCCTTGTTCCAGAGGCAAAGCTAAAGAGGGAGGAAGGGTTTGCTGAAGGGACCTGTCAGCTGGGAGTGCCACAAACACAGGTGAGAAAAGGAAGAACAGGATGAGCGACCACCAAGGACCAGACATTCATATGGCATTCCTGACACTGTAAGAACTGTATGGTCAGGGAGAGCCAACAACAGGAAACATTAAGTTAACTGGGGCTTGGGAAGGGGAATTCTGGTGTCTGATTCGTTACTTAATGGAAAGCACTACTGGGAGGAGGGAATACCTTTTTTTTATACACAAGTCATCAATTTTTTAAGTGTTGCTGCACCTACCTGTTAGATTATTTTATCTTCCAGTAAAACCATTACTATAATTGTTTACAATTTTTCATAAAATGCATTTTTATGCGAGACACTGTGATTCATTCTAGAGCCATGTAGAGTTAAAAATTTCAGTTTCATCCAGAAAAATATATATCTGATCATTATCAAGATCAGCTTGATTTTAATTACCTTATTCAAATGAATTTCTCTTCAATAATCTCTAGAATATATTGTCTGCAAGGGCCAAAGCTTCCCCGGCATCCATTTCCGAAGCTCGGTGTAACTTGTGAGGCTTTGGTTACAGCTACTGAAAAAAGCCTGGAACACAGTTAAAATAAAATTACATACCCAGGCAGAGGCAAAATGGATCCCTTGATCTAAAAATTCCCTTCCACACAGATGCAGGAAAGAACAATTACAGGGACAGATTTGATTTGAGACCATATCATACCTTTCCAGTACATTTGTTTAAAGGTCCCTCAGTTTCTGACAGCTCAGTGTCTTACTGAGCTAAGCTTTTTTAAAGCTGCATTTGAAATGAGCACCATTTTCTCAGCAGCTCAGAGAACCCTGAGTACAGCTCTGCAAGTGTCGGCTGTGTGACAAACACCAGTGTTTCCTCAGCCTAACCCCAATGTTGAGAGGCTTGTTTTATACTCCACTTTTTAAAAACTACTACTTTTTCAAGTAGATGTTTCATTTTATAAAAATGTGAGGCATTTTATATATGACAGATCCTTTTACATATGGAAATTTATAAATATTCTTCTCAGATTTGCTGTTTTCTCTGTAAGTCTTACCCCATGGAGTAAGAAAGATATCAGTTAAAAACTGCCCACTGCAATCCCACTTATTAGCTTGGAAGAAACAAACATCAAAGATTAGGGAAAGATTCCCTTTATTAGGACACTATCTGATGCATTGTAGACAATTAGTGCCAACTACCCTAAAACTCTGTTATTTTTGCATAAATACGGCATTCTACTGCAGGTTACATGAGTTGCTTGATTTTTTTGCTTTTGTTGCATCAAACAGTTTTGAATATGATCATCAGTTTAATAAATTATTTGGAATGAAATAACAGATAAGAGGAAATGACTCAAACAGCTGTTATGAAGGAATTTTCAGATCATTAATCTGCTATACAGAAGACCAAACCTGCCTAGAAGCTGCAGCAGCAATGGAGATCCATGCACATATGCTGTATGCAACAGGGGCAGATCCTCTCCAGGAAAGAGAATCCCCAAGACCAATTGTAAGGGAGTTCTGCAGCTGTTCTGCACTGTCTGATTCAAGGTTTATCCCATTAGTTTCAGATTTATTGTTTTGGCTGCTTTGGAGCAAGAGAATGCCTTACTAGAGGAGAGAAAAGGCAGAGTCCCAAAGGAAACAGCCTCTAGATGGTAGGATTAGTGCAGGAAGTGCAAAGGGTGCAGGAAGGAGCTATGTGACAAATCTATGGCCATGCTCTGCATTTTAACATGAGGCTCTGATGAAGTATCCCCAGGCCACTCATAAGATATCCAAAACTGCTCCCAAAGTTATTGGCAGTCATGAGATGATGGCAGAGACCTTCACATAGAAGCAGAGGATGATACCAGAGGCCCTGGGATATAATCACTAATAGTTAATTACTGTCCCAGAAGGAAACTGGCTTAAGAGGCAGCAACGTGAACAAAGAGCACAGACAAAGAACTGCGCATGAGGTGAGCCTGTGGACCCACAAAGAGAGGAAAATAACATAATCCTCATCATTCATGAATATTACAGAGTAGGAGCACTACTCTGTTCCTTCTGTTCTTGCCTCCCTGAGAAAAGGAGGATAAAAAGGGTTAACTATGCATGTCCATACATAATCTGAATTATTTCATTACAGTCCCTCTGACAGCCTTCCAGTAAAACATTAGCTAGATTTTCTTACATCCTCTCAGATATTTTATTTCTCAGATCAACTGAACCTGAGACACGTTAAATTTAAATGTGACTTCTTTGGAATTCAGAATTAAGTGAACAAAGTAATGCCATTCAATAGAATTCAACAAACCAGCTGCCTAGACAGTAATTAAAGTTAAAGCAGTGATTTACAATGGCTACCAGAGGAGATTTAAAACAAATCTTTGTAACCAATATACAAAACAGGCTTTTGGCAAAGCTGCCAGCCTTGCACCAATGTCACACTGCATAAGAGGATACGAAAAAATACTTGGAGATTAGGAAATACAATAAAAATTTTCAAGTGGTGACAAACATTTGTTTCTGAAAAGCTCTCACTTTTATGATGACATCACTTTTCCAAGTCTCTTTCAGTTCCCGCTCATCTACACTGGATTTGGTAACTTTTACAGTTTCCTGCACACCCAATATTCTTTGCTTAACAAATCTTCACAGTTCATCTGTGTAGAAAAATACATCACTGCAGCTGGTACTGGCTCATCCCTGAATAAATGACCATTTCTTCTCATAAGAATTGTCCTTATTCTAGAGCCAGAGCCAATGCCATTTTTTATTAGTTATATTACTGCTGATCCCATTCAAAGAGCAGAAAGAAGAAAATCTGTCTCAATTCCTACACAATTAAGACAGATCAAGGAGAACAAGGAAGTATAATCCCTAAGAATGACATTTCTATTCCGCTCTTCTACTCCAAATGGAGCCAAAAGCAAAGAGAAACAAAGCTTTTGAAAAGTGAGGCACTTCAGATACTCATGAACTCTGAACTTGTTTCTAACTGCTGAAGTTAATTCACGATGTGGGGGGAAACAATTTCTCCACATGAATGTTGCTTTCCTTTTTCCCTAGGGCTCTTGGAGAGATGAAAACAGGAGGCTGTTTTCAGCCGCCATTCACCATCAGTAAGCAAAAATTCCAAATAACCCCTAAGTATAACTTTTAGAGTAATCAATCTCCAGCCAAAGAGTAGTATAATTTTCAACCTTCTGGATTTGGCATCCTAAGAAAAAGCAGTTATCTCATATTCACATGTCATATCTGAATAGATCTAATCTTCATTTAAACAATCAAAGAGTGTTTCCAGCATGGAACCAACTGTGCAAACTCAAGTCATGTCTAATGCTCTTTTAGAAAATTTTGCACATCTTCATTGGTCGTTTTCTCTCTAGTTCTAAGCCAAGAGTAAATAATTTCATTACCGGGGAACTGCATTCAGTAATCTAGCAGAAGGACATTTTAATTTTATAGAGACAGTGCACATATGAGTTGGGAAAATCTAAGGCACACAGGAAGCCAAGGAGGACTGCTATTAATTCTAGGACTGTGGTCATCGTCTTGTCACGGAATGTCTTGGGTTGAAAAACAGGTATCTGCCTCCCTTGGAAACCCCTCCCTCCAAATTATTATAATTTTGACGTTAAGTGGCTCTCAGGTAAGATATGAGGTAGGAATAGCAGTCCATTACTAGTGTGTATAACAGGATACACAAAACAACAATAACTGCAGTGTTAACAACAAAGGAACAGAGTCAGGGACGCAGTGGCAGAGACGGGAAGAGGATGAGGGGAGGAAGGCTCGCTTCACAACCCCCTGGGCTGTTCGTCCTGGGTGCTCTGGCAGGGCTCTGAGGGAAAGGCCCTGAGCTGGAACGCAGAACTCCTGGGGCAGGGGATGGACGAGGTGGGTCAGCAGCTCTGCAGCAGTCTCAGCAGGACTGTCCCAGCAGGACAGGGGTGTGAGCCACGGGAGAAAGGGAAGGAGCAGCAGCAGCAGGGGAAGCTCTGTCCGGGCTAAGAAGAACCTCTCTCTTCCAGCAACCGCAGCTGCGAGCGTGTCCTCCTCCGCAGCCGAGGAGCGAGAGAGACAACCCCGCAGCTGCCCCTGGCCTCCCTGTACCTGCCCCCTCTCTCTTCCCCCTGGGCCTGGACAAACTCTTCGTCTTGTCAAGCACCCGTAAGCACCAGCAATCAGGTTTCCTCACAGAAAATTCTATAGGTAAGAAAGAACAAAAGGAAGGACACTTAGCCCCCAGCACAGAAGATCCTCAATACCCCAGTGATCTGGTTGAAGACAGTCTTCTCTAGAGCAGTAAATATTATTTCCAGCCTGTAGAATCTGGACAGTTTTGCGGAGCAAGGAACAATTTTTGCACTATTTTTATTTTATAGGCTCAGCTTCTTTCCATCATAAAAGATTGAACTTAACCATGACATGTACAAGTGCCAAGTGCATTTTCATTGCTCCTTACATGCCAAAAGATCATGAAGGAGCATTAAATGTGGGTAACTGTTAGAACATACACTGCTGGAATACATACAGAGAGGAAGATTTTCATTTATTAACAAGCAGATGTGAAATAGGCTGAATTGATGACTACAAGATTAGACATGGGGAGAGTTCTGGTAAAGTATCTGTCAAGTTATGTCACAAACTATAGATCGGATGCAGATTTCATGAACAGCTGCACAGCTTGTGGTATGAGATAATGATGTGCGTGAATGAACATTAATTTAATATTAAGCTGATATAACCTGACTTCCTGTTATCCAACACAGTATTTTTAGTCTTAAGAAATACCTCTTCTTAGTTACTAAAGCAGCAGAACTTCACTTCAGAGTGAAGCACATAAATTTTAGCAGCATTAGGCTGTGGAACTTCTAGCTTTGGTCTTAAGTTTTAACTGTAAGAGAGAGAAGCCCCTAGCACTGCAATATTTAACTTACCAGTTTTCTGGTATTTTCAAATGTTATTCAAGGCTATCTATGCTCAGTGACAGCAGCATGCCTCCATAAAACATACAGACACTTCTTTTTCATCAAACACCCCCTTTTATGTAACAGAACAAAAATTCCCCCATCCCCAACTTGTGAAGATTATTCTGTTACATGGCCAGCAAAACACTGATCCAGACTTTTAGAGAGCAGGAAGGAGAGCTGTAATGGTATTACTAGAGGCCTCAAAATAAGAACCAAGTTACCCTCCTGATCTAGAAGGGCTGCGGTTGTGAACTGGAACAACTGAAGCCCAACCCACTGCTGCATTTACTGGGCATCTGAACCACAGCTAGGAATGATGAGCAAGCCAGCGTCACCTCCCTGCTGAAACAAGGGAATGAATCAATTAGGAAGAAAGGCAGCACTTGTGTAACACACTTTATGAGGATCAGCTGGTTCCCTAAATGAGGCATTCGGTGTTGGATGGCTTATCCCCGCTGACGGCTCCCTGTGCGGGTTCCAGGCTCCCACGTGGGGCGCCGCTTGCCCAGGGCAGGAGCTGCCAAGCCCTGCCCAGTGCTTGCCCAGCCCTCCCAGGGCACAGCAGGGCCATCAGGACACTGCACAGCAGCGCACAGAAACCCCTCCCCAGCCACCTCTCCTCCTGGAGCTCCCAGGCTGTGTCTTGCTCCGAGCACCACAAGTGTGTTCAGTGCAAAGCGGGGGATGTCGAGAACAGGAAAAAACAAGACATCAAAGTATCAATGACACATTTTAGTAACCCTAACAACCCCTTCCGTGTTCTCTTCCTACACTTAAAACTTTGTTCAAGGGCCTGGGAGCTGTTGAGAACCAGCTACCTCCCGTAAATACTGTCAAACTACCCAGAATTTCTATCCCTGATCTTCCACTCAGGCTCTGCTCCTGTTACAAATCTTTCTCTCCCTGAAAGGCAAACCTGGCTGCTTTCAAAAGCCCTTCTCCATCTCACAGCTCTGCCAGGCAATCCTTGAGCCCTCATTTCCTCCACCAGCAGAAGCAGCTGCAGCAGACAGAGGTGAGTCTGAGCAGCCGATTCCCTTGCAGTTCCATGCAGCTGTAGAAAAAATGCTTTACTGATAGAAAAATGCCACAGTTCTAGGCAATATCCACGGGGGGGTAATGCAGGACCTAACACTGCCAGGAACTGTAACTGAAATACTGTATCTGGAATCTCTCTGAGGAGGGGATTCCTCATGTGTCCTTATCCATTAATTACAGTTCTAACTGTAAGCTTTTAGCAACTCCTGCTGCATTGCTCCCTCATGTTGCAGGGAGGCCTCTGGGAGGTGGATCCACGGCTGGAAGGGGATGCTGGGACGCTCACTCCTTCCATTCGCTCATATGAACTGCATGGAAGAAAAAATTAAAATAAATGCAGTCTGACACCTTCTCCAGTTTTCCACTTTCCCATGCCACAGGATTTATGTGCCTATCACAGGGGGATGTTTTAGAGAAGGAGTCCTAGCACTATGCTCCCACTACCAGTTACAGTGCCCTAGACCTGAAGTTATACACTGATCACAGGGCAGTTTTTCATGCTTGGATGTGGCTTTTTAAAAAACCTGATACTATCATCAAAGAATAAAGCAAGCTTCTGGCTCCACCATACCTCAAGCTCCAATTCCAAACTTAAAATTCCAAAGCTCCAATCCCAATTGCAGTAACTTTTGGAAAAGCAATGCAATAAATTTCCCTTGCCCCAGAAGAGCCTTGAACCTCCCCTTATGACCAACCACAACAGCATCAGTTCAAACACTCAGAGATGTACAGCTGACTTTGCAACACCAATATAACGTCTCTCTTTTACTGACAACCCTTCCCTCACCTGACAGAACAATAATTTAGAATAATATAATTTTCAGTCAAGAAAAGTATTGAAGAAAGTAAAAAAAGCTTCTCATTGTGCTGAAAAAACTGATAATAACAAGAGCTATTAAGTAAAAATTTTCTTACTAGAATAGATGTGACTGGATCTAAAGGAATATTTCACTTTGAGTAACTTTTTCTTTTAAGGGAAGTAGGCTAAAATCTAGAAAGAGAATAAAGTCCCACAACTGAACATCTACACATGAAAAGTTTTTAAAATTATATCCCTGACAGAGCTGCGGAAGGGAACAAGTATAAATGTAGACAATCTTGTGTTTCTCTTAAACAGTGGTTGAACACATCTCTGTGTTTACTGGTAACATCATTTTAGGGTCAGATATACACCTCCTCAATATTAAATTTGCTTTGTTCTTAAAAGAAGTAGTGTGGGAGTCAAAGAATCATTTTTATCAGCCTGGTTCTAATTTCTCAAGTCCAAAATATCTTGTGAACCTGTAACATTAGAGAGGCAATTCTGAGTCCATTCACCAGCTTGATATATTGCAGAGAAAGAATCTGGAAAGGTTCCTCAGCTGACAGAGGCGCAGTGAAACACAGGAAGCTTCATGGATTTACAACAAAGGAGAGTTTGATCCAGAGACAGTTAGGGGACTTGCCCACAGAAATAAGGTCGGTTGTGAGTGGACATGACACAGATCTCAAAGTCTCTAAGGTCCCTTCCAACACAAACCATTCCATGATTCCATGATTAGGAATATGCAGAGTTCTGACCCCCACATTTAAGGTAACTGCATTTTAGCATTAATATGCAGTGCAGTGGAAGACAGCTGGGGAAGAGAAAGGCACTGACAGCAGGGCATTCTATCCCAGAAATCACAGAGTACTCTGAGCTGGAAGGGACCCACAAGGATCATCAAGTCCAGCTCTTCAGTGAATGGCCCAGAGGGACTGAACCTGCAACTGAGGCATTTTCAGCACCATGCTCTGACCCACTGAGCTCACCTCAGTCGAGCTACTGTCTGTCAGCAGTTTTGCAAGACTCAGATTTAAGAGAAGAAAATGTATCTGCCCATAAATACTCTACAGTGAGCATGGGGTAGGGAAAAACACTGCTGCCCCAGGACCAGAGAACAACTCCACTGACAAACGTGTGAATTGATCATGCATACATTAGGGCTACACCAGCAGAGATGTTTTTAGCTATTCCGTCATTACATTCCTGGGGTGGGTTTTCAAGAGAGATGGTGGAACATGAAATTTACCTTTATTTACAGTTGTGTAGAGTAAGTTCATAAAAGCAATTGCACGATGCTGTCCTGATGAAGCAGGGGATCAAAATTAACCACACTGTATTTTCCAATCCCCTGTTCTTTTCTTTTATGATACAGCTTCAGAGAACATAAGGATGAGAGAACTCATTTAAAAAGCTAAGAATATATGGGGATCCTCATATCCACCACCGAAGTCCACTTACTGTTCACAGTATCATACAAATAATACCCCTCATCCCAGTCCTGCACTAGCAACAATACTGTGCAGTTCTCCAGCCTCAGACCTCTCAAACCTCAGAGGTTTTGAACTGGAGACCTGAAAGCAGTAACCTTTCAGCTGATTTGAAAGTGCAGAAAATGGGAAGTGTCAGTATAGACTGACACCCTGGTGTCCTCAGTACTTGTTACAAGGCAGCACATTCAACATCTGCATGTGAGGATTTTCCAATCTTAGTGTCTCTGTTTGGAATAGAACACAACTGGAAAGGAGGTGGTGAGATGTGAAACACATTCTGGTGATGCAGAGCATTCAAGTTTCATTTGATGCTGTAGCCTGTATAATTTAAATTGTTTGTTGATGCTGCACGTTAAAATTTTACAACTGCAGTTATTTATTCAGGTAACTTCCATGATATTTCTGATATAAACTACTACAGTTTTAAAGAAAAAGGTATTTTGAAATTTATGCTGTCATGTGAAAATGAGCAGATACATAATTTTGATACTCAAAACTTTCTGTGAAAAGGAATACTCATATATATAAACACCTAAAAAAGCAGCTTGTTCAACAGCATCTGGCTAGCATTTAGACAGATGTATGATGAACGATGTTTTGAGAATATCTGAAGACAGATGACTAGTTAAAACAACATTTGAAAAGCAAATATTTATTTAAAATGTAATACCTATGTGGGCTTTCAGGTGTACACTGAATATCCATAAGTCAGTCTTAATGCATATTTCCTGCAAAAGTTCTCTGCCCCTTTACAGTGGCATATTTATCACATTTTCCCAAAGACAGAAATATTTTGCCATTAAAATTGGATTGCTTCACTTGCAAGTTATAAAGATTTATGGAATCTCTCAGGTGGTCTGAGAAGCATCAGTAACAGAGGTGTTCCTCTCAGGGACAACTGAGAAACTTTTAGATTTTTTTTACATTAGAAAAACATGTGCAGGGACCAGTTTTGCCTTCAGCCTTTGCCAAAACCCCTGAGGATCTGCCATTGCAATTGATCTGCACGGGTAGCCCTTGCTTTGCAAGAGTGCTGCGTACTGAAGAAAAAATTGTTCAGCTTGGATACAGCAAAACTGCTGTGTAATAATGATCCCACAAAACACTCGGACGGTTTGGTCCCTCCCTTCAGACCTGGCTGTCTAGACCAGGGACCGAATTTTCAGAACCAACTGATCCTGTGATTTCCATGGGAGTCACTGGGAACACTGCACTTCAGAACATCAGACACCCTCTGCACTCTGCACAGCATTCCAGGAAAGCTCCCTTAATCCAAACCCAGGCAAGCTGCTGCACTGCTGCTCCGCACTGAAGAAGTCTGAAGTCACAAGGGATTTCCTAACTGTGGAGTGCTGCCAGGGCTGCTGCACTCTGGCCAGGAGCTGGGTTTGCTGCTCCCCTTCCCTTAGAGAGTTTAACATTCCCTGCCCAAGGGGAGCTTCTTACCTGGCCAGTGCTGGCTTTTGCTGGAAATGAGAACGGAATAGCAATACCAACTTCTGTTCCTAAACCTGGGTCACTGAGAATTGAAGACGAGACAAGGATCATCAAAATATCATTTAAGAAGGAGGGAAACCCTGGAGGAAGGCTGGCTTTGCCTTCCTAGCCTTGGGTAGCTGTCAAGCTGCTGCAGGGCAAGATTTTGCATATAAATCAATGCCACAGGGAGATTTTCCCTGAATAATTATGGCTTGTATCCAAATCTCATTTACCTCCTCTCCAAAGAGACAAGAAAAAAGACAGTATCTGGATATGGGGGGGAAATAAAGATACCAAATGTGGGTATTTAAACAAATGAAGGTAAGCTGATAATAGGATTTGCAGAGTAAATTAACCTCCACACCACCAGAACTTTACTGCCACCAGTGCCTGCTGACAGCACCTCAGGGGAATCCCCTGAATGCAGTCACTGTTGTTTGCTGCCTGTAGTCAAAATTTGCCAGTTGCTCTGAGCAACTGTGTGTAAAGAGATCACTTCTCTGCCCTAATTTGATGATGTGAATTTCTTAAGGAGGAAAACCAGTTTTCACATTTTGTCATTATTTTATTGCCAATTTTCTTAATGAATTACAAAGACCAAGAACTATGCTGAAAGGCAATTCTCACATAGTAAGGGTGAATTGAGAAAAAAAAAAAGCTCAGTAAAATCTGATTTTCCTCATCACTGGCTCTTTCATATCCCAATAATCCATTTTTGGAACACACTCTAATCTCAGGCACAGTGTGGGCATCCCAGCATACCTAGGAAAAATCTGTTATTATGCATCATGCATGATATTAAAATCTGGCCCTTCCACTGTAGATGGAACATTAGCAAAAAGTTCTTACAACTTTTCATAATAGCCATAGTTTCTAATATTTGCAACTGTGCACATTTTAGCCTGGACTGCCTTTCATTCCACAGATTGCAATTATGGAAAGCTCTCACATATGGCAACTACAAAAATAAATTTGTCTGAGACTGCAAATGTACAAATTCCCCACAGAGCTCAGCCCCCTGAACACGGTTCCTTTTCTGAGAACTTGGGCCAGCCTTGGGCCCTACTCCTGCACTGAAGTCAACCAGCAATGTCAGAAAGTCACTCAGACCCAAGAAATGTCAATTTCTATGATTTCAGCCTGATTTATTTCTCCAGCCTGAGAGTGAATGAATTTTCTGAATGTATTCAGGAAACCCTCTAGGCATATATTTAACTTCATACACAGAATTAGCCCCAGGGAGATCAGTCACATCTCTACTTGGACAGATTATCAACATTTTGTTCAGATTTTTCTTTCCTCCCCCACGACCAGGTCTGCACTTGAGCTCAGGAGGCACAGTACAGGCTGTACCCAGTGGCCTTTCTGAGCAGCTTTCACTGCTCTCCCAGGAATGCTGAGGAGGGGCCAAGTTTTGCCCCTCGGGCACAGGGGGGCCCCGGCAGGATGGGGCTGGTAGGCAAACACACACTGGGTATCTTAGGATGTTGGATACTCTTCACCAGTGGAGCTCCTTAAATGTCTTTAAAACAATTTTCAATAGCACAGGTAATTTTTCTTTAGAAAGACATCATCTGTCATTTGCCAGTTTATTCTCTTAAAACATTCCTATCAACTCCACTGCAGTCTCAAACACCAATTACTTTGTTTTCCAAGGGCTGATCAACTTAACTTCTAAGTATGTGTTATTTTTTATTAAACCCAGATAGAAAAACACTCATTCTCTTACTTTTTTTGAAATTACCTACAATTCCTTAGTCACAGCCCTCCAGTCTACTAGCAACTTGTTCAATAGCTACAGAGGCTTTAGAAATACGGCATGGCCTTTTTTCCATGCATCTGAGGTCAGTGCAACTCTATGCATGATTTAATGGCCATACAATCTGGAAATGTTAAGTGCTAGATAAATGGATTATTATTATTATTATTATTTTGCCTCACTGAGATGTTCACAGCACTTATATTTTGATTTCTTACCTGTCATTGATTAAACTGTCACCCAATACTGGTCTCAAGATTTACACTTATGTTTGCATAATAATTTTCAGAACTTCAGATCAAACTCCACAACATCTCTGATTTTTGGTAGGAATCCAGCTCCAGGTTTTGTGGAGCCTGCTGGTTTTTTAATAATACAGTAATAACTTCATTTTTCTCATTTGCTGCATTTTCCTCCCAAATCTCTCTGAGAGGCAAAATACAAATCATTCTTACAAGGGCATTCATATCCTGGTGTGTTTTCCTGACTTATCTTTCCAAGTCTGTTGTCTAACTACACACTATTTATTAGACGAAAATACGCAGAGAAAAGGCTGAGTTCCAGACCTGCACTGGCATAAATCTGCACCATTTCCTTGGAAGCAGTGACATTCTGTTGATCTCAATTATATCTACAGCAGATGATGATCTGGCCTGAACGTATTAACCACTGTGCCTGCCTTATGCACACAGCTACATAAAAAGAATAAAACCTGAAATTTTCTCTGGCTTATCAGTAGATACTTGAACCAAATAGTCCGGCCAGGTACTTACTCCAAACTTACAGCAAACTGCAACCATGTCTACTGTTTCTGGCTCCAGTAACTCCTGACTTGAGGAATGCCTCATCTGCTTTCATCCAGCCACTGCAACAAGTTCTCAAAGCCGAACTTCTGGACTGTACTGTTTCTGTCCTATGAACTCAACTCTGCTCCTTCAAACCACCTCCAGCCCTGCTCGAGGCTATCAGCCTCCTTTTCAGTGGCTGCTCTCAACAAGGATGCAAATCAACCCACAGTGTAACCCACTATCGGGTTTTCATTCCATGCCAATGGCAACAGCTCTTCCCCACTAACTAATGCAACTCTGCAACTCTTGCCTTCTGATAGTACTTACCTTGTCTTTAAGAAAAGTCTTCAGATGTTCAGTTCCTCTAGCTCCTCAGCATTTTTCCTCTGAAAATAAAGATTTTGTTGGCAACAACGGTACTGCAAAGCAGTGTTTCCCAGCACCCTTCTCAACTTCCTCCCTTTTATCTCTCCAATAATTTTCTTGCTATTGGAAGCTAACAGCTTTGTTTGCCATCCTGGCTTCTTGTGCTATTATACATCAGAGCCTTTGCAACAGCTGCTTTGATACACTGTACATCTAAGCCACTTTACTCATTAAAAAAACCCAATAATTAAGAGCAGTTTGTTCATTTTCAAGTAAAAAAAAATTAAACACAAAAAATTCAACTGAGAGACTCATCTGGCTCTATCCATTGATCTCGCCTGGCTTCCCTGAAACAAAATAATCTATATACAGCAGCTATTCCAAAAGGCCCATCCTGTAAACCAGAGCCAAATATAACCTTGTGCTTTAAGTACTGCAGGAGTTAACCAGGAGAGAGTGCTCAGTCAGAATGGCATTCCTTGTCTCCCCAAGGTTTTGCACACATCCAGGCAGCAGTTCCCAGCTCATGTACGCTGGGGAGAACTTAAATCAGGAACCTTTGCAGACAAGTGTATGCACGGTGGCAGCAGCATTTTATAGCACTGCTCTGCACAATGTTTAAATCAGACTGTGAGTGCTCATGGGGAGGGACAGTATTTTACTGCTGCTAAGTGACAGGTAAGGAACTGAGTTTTGATTCTACCTAGACTGGGTGTGTAGTGCAAATAACACTGACAAATGTTGTTGTAACGCTCTGGTACAAAAACCCGTTTTCTGAAAGAGTGAAGATCTCCTGTCTAGACGGAAACTCAAATTTTTCTGTCTGGGCAGGAAACCAAATCATATAGCACTGAAGATTACAAAATAGAAATGAGGAGGAAAAAGGAAAAAAGCAGAAGAATAGCAAACGTACTAATTTACTTTTTCCCAAGACTGGGGAAAAAGAAAGATCTTTCTAAACACATTTAGAGCATCAAACACAGAAAAATCAGATCCTGCTGTAACCACAAGGCAGCGTCCATGTTTGTGTTCATCACTATCTGCATGTATGAACCAAAATTCAACTGTTCCCTGGAGTATCCACCTTTCTTCTCATGACCCCAGAAAAAGAAACTTTGAGGACAAGGTCACTGTATTCCTGCAAGCTGCAAGTCCACGAGCCCACTTCCCCGAAACACTTCATTCATCTGTTTGTAACTCGGAGTGAGCTCACATTTATATTAGAGGAATTTAAAGACTGATGAGTGACAAAACCACGTTTCTTGTCAGGTGACCTACTACAGTTGTTCCAGTAATGCTGGTGGTGTTGTGCTTGCACAGATTCCTCTGCACCTGACACCAGGCAAGAGACTGTCCCAAGTCATCCACATCATGGGCTGTCCTATGCAGATTCCTCAGCAGATTCTTCTGGCTGCAATACCTTTTGGGACTGTAGAAAATAAACATTGCTAAAATGGTCCTGTTGTGCAGTTCTCAGCTGAAGCTGCCAGGACAGTGCACAGATATGGCACGGTACTTCCCCAAAGGATGTGTGCCGTGTGCGTGACTTGCTGTTCATTTCATCTACCAGCAAAATGAGCAGAGTATTACGGAAAAGCACAGTTGAAAGAGGGTCAGGAGGTCAGCTTTCTCCAGGATGCTGCAGTGAAATGGACTGTAAAAAGCTCCTGCTGTGTGTGAGAGCAGGAAGAAAGGCTATTACAACAGCCATGCTCAATACAAGGTAGAACTAGAATTTTAAACACAGGCTGATGATTGCATTTCTCCATTGGAATTCAGTGTAACTGCAACTTCACATGCATAGCAAAACAATTCCTAGAGCATTTTTCCTGTCCTGTAAAGAGCGAACAGGTTGCCAAAGAGTCTCCCTCCAGAAGCCAAGATGAAGGTGTGCGTACAAATGCAGCACCCTCAGAACTGTGAAGGGCTGAGCAGTTCACAGGGTGAAGGTGGCAGCAGTTCAAGTCCCAGCATCTCCGTATCTCCATTTTGCAGTTGTGTGATGCCCTCTTTGTGCAATTTTATCCCAGAGTAGGACAGGCTGCTAGTGCAGCCCTACACTGTATTTGCACTTCTGCATGAACAGGGAAACTGCCCTCTCTCCTCCTCCATGCCCTCTCTCCTGCCTCCATGAATACACAACTGTATCACATATTTCAGTGTCTGTGCAAAAGCTACAAAGAGTAAATATACAGTACCTAGGACAGCTGGGATGTGGGAGACAAGGACTAAGGACATCTTTCTGACTAATTAAGATGATAGATTTCAGGCCCCAGCCTTTTTTTTGAGGATGCTCTCGTGCCAGCTAGCTCTCTATCCTTAAGAAGCACAGAGAAAGATCATTCACATCCAGCTCTGATATTACCCTTTAATTCCAAGTCAGAAGCTTTGTCTCCTGCAAACTCTTGAAGAAGAAATATTTGATCCTAAATAAAAAGTTCCAACAGCTTGGATGGTATTTTTTGGTGCTAAAAATAGATTTGGAAAAATTCCCAAACTAGGCCCCTTGCCTATCAACTAAGCTCTTATTTTATTGGAGGTATTTCAGTGGAGGTATTTTTGTATGCAGCGTAACAGAATTCTTCAGTCCTTCCAAGATAGATCAGCGTCTAATAGTTCCGGTCTGACAAGCAGCAACACGTGGCCAATAAATTAATCATCTCTCCTTTAGAAGTTCTGCTACAAAATTGGAATATTTGTTTCCTCTTTGGGTGGGAGAGGCAGACAGCAGACTTCCAGATAAACAGGAAACATTTGCTCAAACCTTAGGTCTTTGTTCTCTCTTCATTATACAGTATGCTCTCTCCTGGCTTTTCCAAGACTCCTCTGGCTGGCTGTGCTGGCAAGAGTCCAGCTACTGTAGCACAACATTGAGAAGACAGAAATGATGGTATTTAGACAGGGAGTGGTGCTTCAAAAGCACTTCCATGACACCTCCATCTGCGTAGGACACCTGCAAGATGATTAGAATGAGCTGGAGTTCTGGACTCCAGCTGGACTCTTTGAGGCTATTGGATGTCTGAAGAGGAAGATCTGTACAGCCAGAAAATCCACTCAACACCTCGATGGCTGCACTTGCCTACAGCACCTGGTCACGGTGAACCATCTCTGCGTGAGCTGCAGCCTCAAAGTCAGCGGATGAATGCTTGGGCATGAAGCCACAGCTGACTGAAGTCAGCCAATTAGTAAGAGAAGCAGCAGCCCATCCATCTGCTCACTAGCAGGGGCCATGGAAACACATCCCTTGCACAGCCCACTGCTCCCAGGGAAATCAGCAGCGCTGTCCTGAGCGGCGGAGACCGCAGCCTGCTGCAGCGCTTGGGAAAGGAAAGAGCACAACCAGTGAGAGCAAGCTCATTGCAGCATTGCCACAGAACCAGAAGGTGCTCCATGGAGAAGAATAATTTTGTCATTTCCATTCCAGGCAGAAAGGTCTCTGCTAGAGCGGCAGAGGAGCTGGAGTGAGGGCAGGAGCTGTTTAGCCACATTGTGCAGGCTGCCAAGCACGGGTCATGCAGCTTTCCACAGCTCACCAGATTCAGGACTGAAGGGAGTACACTGCCCTGCACAGAGGGCCTTCCAAGCCCAGGTCTCCAGGGGAACCTGAACTGTCACTGAGTTCACAGCCCTTTAGAGGAAGGCAGTGCAATAGTCCTACACCTACAACTAAGAAAGTTACAGCTCAAATGAGTCAGGCAGCTCAGAATAGCTCTGCTGCTCCTGTCAGCCAAACACTCCAGCTATGTAAAAGGCTACAGCACAAATATAATTCTGATTTTCATCTGTGTACAGTAGGAGAGTTTGGGTTTTTTTCAGCCACTGCTGTCATGTATCACTCACAACATAACTGCTGTCTTGGTCAGCCCAAAGGTCCTGCAGCTCAGCACATGATTTCTGAGAATGATGGCTTAGGAGAAGAATATAAAACCACTGCAAAACTATTTCATCTTGCCTTTAGCAAACCCTTCAAACTATCTGAGCCAGATGTGGTATCTTCACATTTTACAGCCTCTTACAGGATTTCCTTTCATGAACCTGCCTTTATAATACTGTATTTAATCTAGCTATATTTTTGGTATCCACAACATTTCTGAGCAGCATGTCACACAATTTAATAATGGATCTGGGAAAAAAAAAAAAAAACTATTTCAGTTTTAAAACTCAATTCTCAGTATTATCCCCACTAAGAAAAACACTTACTAATCCTTCCCTTCTCACTGTCTATTTTCTACTTATTATTTTACAGGCTCTCTATTTCATACCACTTCAGTTTAATCTCCACCAAGATGAAGACTTGTCTACTTTGTCATGCCCTGTATGGAACAGCTTCAAAAATGTAATAAGCCTTGCTGGGCTTCTCATCTGTCTTTCTGAGAGGGGAGAGGTGGCAGAATTGTATCTGATATGTGGACACTGAGCTCCAGAGTGAGGCAGTAACACAGTTATCCAAAACTGCCTGGAAGTAACAACCACCACTTCAGTGCCTTTCATGTTACATGTGCAGATCAAGACTGGCTTCTTCAACATGCAGTCATCTCCATTTCCAACACCGAGCTTCATTTATCATTTGATCCCTTAATCACTTGTTATCTCGAGATTCCACTGTACCTCCTCACAGCCACTTTAACTTTTATTACCACAAATAATGTCATGAATTAAGCAAATACCTCCTCATTCCTAATACACTTGCCTGTGAGTAGGTGATGAGATCTGCCTGGGACATGCCAGTGATCTTTGTTCTCAGTGAAAATTAACTATTTAGTCCTTCTTTTTTGTTGTCTTTTATCTTTTATCAGACTTCAAGTCATGTTTTCTCTGTATCTTTTGACTTTTTTGTTCTTGTAAAAGCACTCAGCTGAGAGACCTCATTCGAATTTTGTGGAAATCCAAACAGAGTTCCATACCTTTAGGCATTTTCCAATATTTTGTGCATTTAAGCACCAGATTTTCTCTTAGATAATTGCACATTAGACTTATTTATAAGCTGCAGGTTGAAAACACTGACTGTGGACATACATTAAGGAAGAAGAAGTACTAAGCCTAATTTTTCAATTACAACACTGTAATATGATACATCTACACAAGGTAGAAAAAGAAATCAGCTACTTACCTGGTCACCTTGAGAGACTATACAGCTATTTTTACTGAAAAATAATCTGTAGTGCACCTTAATAATGTCAGGGCTTACAACTTTTATTTTTCAAAGAGGAGCATGACCAGGCTTCCTTAGTGTGACATGTATCTACCTATAATGTCAATTAAGACCTGATGAGATCCTTGAAGAGAAAATAATTTACTTCCTTGAATGCTCACAGAAAAACCCTCCTTCCCTCAAGTAAGATCAGTTTTCCTTCACTTTCCCTCCCTTAAAACAAATACCCTTTAAAACCTCCTACAACAGGAAAGACAACAGAGAAATTAAATGGCAGCCATAGCTTCTGGGAATTCTTTAGGCAGTACCTTCTTTCACAAAAAAAAAAAGGAAAATTACACAGTAATATAGGAAAATATGAGAAAGAAATATCTTCATACTCTCTGGCAAAACAAAGTCTTTTCCACTTAAAAAGCAAGGGAGATGAAACAGGCACAGCCTCAATGGAAAGCAAAAAGCCTGCAGGAGCAAAATACGTAAGATCTGGCAGTCTGCCAGATCGTGAGTGGACAGTAAGACAAGATGGAAATACCATCTAAAACACTCCCATGGCCAGTGGAGCCAGTTTCTAGAGAAAGATAAGAGAGCTGGAGTACAACTCTGGCAACATTTTTATGCTTTGTCATGCCAACAGTATAATGGAAAAGGAAACACTGATGGGTGGGACTGCACATGACTTGCCAGGAGATGAACGGTATTACAGGATCGTGAATGGCTTCTCAGTAGTCATTTGCTTTGTAAGTAGCCTGAGTTTCATTTTGAACCACTCAGAGCTGTAGTGTGCAGATGGAAGTGGCTCTCACAGCCTCAGACACTGCTGTGCCATGGCACAATGTGTATCCAGGGCACTGCAAACCAACCAGTGAAATTGTCATGCAATGAAGCCCACCTTCGGCTTTAGCTGTGTAAATGCTACATCCCACTCGGCATGGCAGTCCCCACAGGCAGGCAGATTTTACTGAGCTGGGCTTTCAGAGGAGCCAGCTCAGGGCCCAGTAAAATGCTGTAGGTCCTTATTCAGCTATCATGAGCAGCGTCCTCGGGTGTCCCTTGGAATTACAGGACAGCGCTCTCCCTGGACAAAAACCGCGGTCACTTTGACACTTGCTGCCAAGGTTGTAAAAGGCAGCAAGCAATTGC
Organism: Phainopepla nitens; assembly: GCA_013400175.1. Taxonomy (NCBI): domain Eukaryota; kingdom Metazoa; phylum Chordata; class Aves; order Passeriformes; family Bombycillidae; genus Phainopepla; species Phainopepla nitens. Next base: position 590,003 of record VXBQ01015298.1, read on the forward strand.
TGCTAAAATGCCCAGATGCTGAGAAGTGCGTGGAGTAACAGTGCTGCTTAAAGCCATTGACTGCGTGCAACTTCCCTGGTATTAGCCCAGATTACCAAGTGAGCTGGCAGAGCTACCAGCACATTTTTGATATTAAAGTGATGGGAAACTACTCAAATATCGATGCATTCATTACGAAAACATCTTTCTGGCATTTACTTCTAATTAACGCTCCTGCCTTAGCACAGCCAGTTTTCCTCATTATATTCAAACGTTATGGCTGTGTGAACGACCAAACATGATTATGGAAATGTTGGCTCCCATTCCCTGAAATGGGTATTTGTAAGGAGGCTGTCAATTGGAAATATTTGGAAATCTATCACGAGTTTAAGCACATTTTAAAAGGCCATCTGTGTACAAGAGGCAATCACACCGACAGCATTCTCGTGCCGGCAGGGCAGCAGAGGTGCAGTTGGTGACGCTGTGCTGCAATCAGAGCATCTCCTTCAGCTGTGCTGTGCCACTGCCAGGCCTCGCTGGGCAGGCAGCAAAGACACGGGCAGCCAGGGACAACTACAAACCGAAAGCTGAACCACGAGGCTGCGTCACCATCAGCTGCAGATCGAGAAGAGTCATTTGCTTTCAGAAGCCAAAAGGCTAAATACAAGACCTGTTATTAAAGAGTGTTCACAGTACAAAACTAGAGGCTTCCCTGGCACTGACACAACTGGAATCACAGCCATGTCTATCATCCAAGTGGTTTGCTTTAAAAATTGAATTCCATAAATTTTCAAAACAGCTGCACAGGACTTCGCTTCAAAAATCTATTAAGGTAAATAAAGCCTGTCTCCTCATGTAGTTGGACTTCACTGTTTTAAGCTATCTGCTGGATTTATTTGTACTGCTGGATTTGATTTTCAGTGTTCCTATTAAATGTGTGGGTTACGAACATTTCACTGTAAGAGACAGAAGGCTGGGTTCGAGCTTTCTGATACATTTTAGGCAGCATTTCTGTCTGCTCACCGGTCACTGACCCAGCTGCCAGCCACAGGTGGGGCTGCCCATGGTGCCTGGGGCGTTGGGCAGCAGAGCTCCTGTGCCTGGAGCAGCTCCGCCCAGCGGGAACGCCTTGCTGCTCCGGGCACAGGAAACTGGCACCTGCAATTAAACAGCACCAGCTAAATCCTGAAACCTGAGCATTTGGCTTTTTTCTTATGGGATTTGTCCTGTGCTCAACATCCAACAAGAGGAATGTTGCTTGTAAGGCTGTGAACAACAGCAACAGGAGAAAAACAAACAGGGAGAAAACAAACCTATTTTAAGTCTGTTGAGCGCTCTTTTGGTGACTTTTTAAACGTTATTTGTAACTACCTTCAAAGTCTGCTTATTTACAATATACAACAGGATTAGCTTACAAAAATAACACCTGAAATCTGACTCTAAAAGGTTAGAAGATTTGAGACTATCAGACAATGAAAAATCCAACCGCTCAAATTTTGAAGCTATTTTTACAATATTAAAAACCGCAACTATTTTTACCACTCATTTCAAACAGATCATGTATTGCCATTTCCAAATGGGCAATTACTGCAGCCAAAACCAAAGCTAAAATCCAAGAAATACTCACAGGGCATGTTATGGGGTCCGCGCAGCCAGTTTGGTACACAATGGTTGATACTTTTCATTATTTCTCAATAATTTTACATTCATAACTTAGTTTCAAATTTTAATGTCTGTGAGAGCAGGCATTTTTCTGAAATGCCTAAAGAAAGCACACAGAGTTTTTGAATTCAAAAGAACAGAAGTAAGAAACCAGACGGATTTGTATATTCAAACAAACTGTAAGGGGGACAAACAAACACGTGAGGGGGACAGAGGTTTTCCTTCCAGACGTTCATCGAGCAGATATTAATTTGGAAACACGTATACAGCTGTATGTGACTGTACATGCCCTGGCCAGCTCCTTCACACTTTAAAAAAAAAAAGGCAAACACAAAACTCACACATTAGTGGTGGTCTAAGCCAGACTGGTAGAAACAAGCAGGAGACAACTGCATAAACACAGAGGCCATGTTTGTAAGAGCTCATTAATGCCATGTTAGGGTGAGAACATGAGAAGGTCTGTACTTGTTCCAGCCAGCAACAAGTGTGGCTTTACCACTAAATGGTATTTTGTGTGAATCCAACTGGTTTCATTCCACTCATAAACTTCCACTCAGCCAACCAGTAGGCTGTTCTCAGGATATTTTTGGTTGACTGAGTGCCAGAAATGATTTTTTAATGAGACAGTGACTGATTATGAGAGGCAGATGTTCAACCCTGTGTATTAACAGACACATCCCTGTAAGCTGTTCCTGCTGTACTTGTATGACCCACAGTCCTCTCAGGCAAGCAAGAGGGCACACAGGCAGCAAACCCCACCAGTGATCCCCGACTGAACTGTGTTTTAATGAACCATGTTCTGCAGCATTTTATTATTTCTCATCAAGACCAAAGTGACTTCTGAAAATAGAAAGTTGGTGCTATCTGATAGTGCAAACCTCCTGTTACCGACAGTGACTCTGGAATGAATCCCTCTTCCATGGTTTGCTTCCAGCAGAGTGACCCTCAACACAGATATACCAAATGCAGGCAGTAAGCTCTGTTCAGCGCACCCGAGCGCTGCCCTGTCACATCAGGGAGCCATACCCAGAACCGTGTGGCTGATGCAACCCGAAGGGTTTCGCAGAGGAGGACTGCAACACCACAACATACTTAAGAGAAGACACAGGAGAGCCACTTGCTGAGACGCTTTCTGTGTAAAAGGCAAATTACCGGAGACACTGTGAGTGTCAAGAACATATCAAACACAGCAGTGTGTGTGAAGAGGTCTGCCTGGGATTCTTCAGCCCTGATTCTGCCATAAACATTAGCGCTGTTTTGTGGAAAGTGCATCTAGCAGATGCATGCTTTCAGCCTACAAAGCAGCTGCTGGAAATAGGAGGGAGAAGTTTGCTGTCTTGGTCAATCTGAGCCTCAATAAGGAAACAAGCAGCAGCCCCCTAGCCAGCACTGAAAGGATGTGTTAGTTTCAAAGTAAAATTAGTGAGATTTTAAGTCAGGAATATAACTTAATAGAAAAAAGTAAAGTATATGCAATAACACAAAAGAAAAACTTTTGACAGAGTCAGAATATAACTTGATACTCGGTTAGTTAGGGTGGTGGTAGTAGTTCAGATGAAGTGATTTTGTTGAAGTGGTGATTCTGTAGAAAAGGTCTAGTGGTTCTTGTCTTCTGGAAACCAGTGGATAAGCACTGCTGTTCTGTTTGAAATCCCAGATTATATCCAGGTGGGAATGCTTGGCTCCTCCCCCTGGGCAGAGGATCTCACAACGGGCTGATGTCATTCCATGATTCACGCCCTGGCTCCTTGATTGCCCATTAAACAGAAATGGCTCCTGGAGGGAGTTATCCATGACTCATGGGGCAAGGCATTGATGGCCCATTAACAGGAGATAGTCCGGGGGAGGAGACAAGAAAAACACTGCCCCTCCTGGTTTCAACAGGTCATGGAGATGCTGATTGAATACACACCTTTGGGCACATATTTATATTGTAACCTAGGACACAGGATGAATTGAGAGAGGCTGCCCATCTGACTGGGAAACTAAAAACTCCGAATATCCCACACTGCTCAACAGATGCAGCAACAGCAGCTCCCTGGGGGCTGACGCTGTCAGCACAATGCCCAGCAGCCAACACTTCCAGGACAGCAGCCCCTCGTCGGGGGAAGGAGGCTCCTGACCCCAGCTGGAAACGGTGCTCAGGAGAAATCCTCCTCACAAGAGCTAACTACTCTCGGGTCAGGAGCCTTAGTTACAAGTTGCAGCCCTGGGTGCTGGGTAATTCACCTCCCAGGAACAGGGCCGGCTTTGTGCAAAGTTGCTGAAACAGAGAAGTGGAAGAATGCTGATGGGTGCAGAAAAGCTCTTTGGGGAAGTCAAAAAAAAATTTATATAAAAGATAGGGTGGAAGCTAGAAATAATCAAATAGAAAACAGCAAAGAAAAGCAACAGTTCTACATAAAAGAAACAGCTCTACAGAGATTAAAAATAACTTATACGTGTTTTTCTGCAGCCATGTGAGCAGTAAGATGGGGAACCTGCCTGCCTGCCTTGCTGTCCTACACACTTTGAACTGACAATATGAAATATGAGAATAATAAACATACAGGATGCCTAGTGGAGAAGAAAACAATCAAAGCCCCTGGAACACGAAAATCAAAGAATATATCAAAAATGCAGGAAGCTGTACCAGGCAGTAAGTGGATTCATATGTTAAAGAGTAGTTTAAAACTAATTGGCCAAGCCCTCTAGTCAGTTTAATAAGCTGTGATCCCATAAAATTGATATTCTGGGCAAGAAAAATACTATTACTGTCATATTTCAACTGTGCAAAAACACGGTGAGGGCAGAGCTTCACTTCTGCCCAGTGCAGAGTGGCAGACATACTACGACATGTTGCCTGGAACCAGAATTTCATGGACAGCCAGGAAACTCAGAGAGGAGGAAGCAACTCTTGGCTTTGTTAGAAGAAGTACCTGGACCAGGTTTTCCTTTTTTTTTTTGTTTTTAAACAAGTAAAATTCTTGAAGGCAGCAGGAAGGGTGTTCAGAGACAACTGTGTTCACAAACAGAGCTTGCCTACTAGAAACTTAGGAGAAGCCTGAAGAACCCAGTGTTGCTGAACAGCAGAGTAAGTGGTTCCATGTCCAGACAAATAAACCAGAAGGGGCCATAAGCTCAGGCAGATACAGTATAAATGACATACAAAAATAAAAAACATTTGAGGCACAGCTTTCAAAAGGCACAACAAACACAGATTAAAGAACTCCGATGAGAATCTGTAGGGTCATAAAATGATGAAGATATAGAAGAACTTAGTGACAATAAAGCCACAGATGGAAAAAGAAGTCCTGTGTGCATTTCTGGTAGAGGAGTTTGGAAAGACTCCTATCTGGAATCTCCTCTTGCTACAGCAGTATACAAGAGAGTCTATCTCAAATCAAACTTAATGACAGAAGACACTCAAAAAGAATCCTCTGATGAGCAAATCAGCAGCAACATGTCACCAGCACCATATGATAACTGCCTACAACAGAAGAAACTGAGGACTTAACTACCAATGGTGCTATTTAACTTCTGGCTTAAATTTTCTTAGATCCCAAAGGAGGTCTATGCAAATATGGACCAGAAAGCCAAGTAAATTAGTGGAAACTCTTTAAAAGAACGGAATGAGTCCCTTTATAGACAAATATATTTACTTATTGGCATTGACAGAAACAGATTTTGTGAAGAAAGTTTTGCCTCATTATCTACCAAAGTATTTTCTACAGGCATCGATAGGTATACTGACAACAGAACGCCAGGCCGTATACTCAAAGGCATCTGACAAAGCCTTAGCCAAAAGAGCTCAAAAAACAGCTGCTAGAGAGCAAGAAAATCTGCAAATGAATAAAGAAATGGTTAAAAGCAGTAAAGAGAAGTACATCTTTAAAGAACAAGGAGGTGATGGAGGTGATTGATGTGATTTATTAGACAAAACATATGAGCAGAAAAACAGAGAGGAGCACGGTTTGCTGTTTGCACCCTCGGTGCCCCAGGCAGTGACCTCTGCACTGCCCTGTCTGTAACCAGCACACAGGGTATGCTCCCAGCAGGAAAGACAGACCCCATACACATGGCTCCCCCCACCTGCCAGGGCAGGATCTATTACATGGGAGATAGCTTTTATCAAAGGAGCTTTCCTGACAAAAGGCAAAGATTTAAATACCTGGTAGTATTTAGCAGCTAGTGGCAAAAGAATATTTGGAAATTTATTTTTGCACCACAAAGTCTGTCAGGTATTCCTGTAAAAAGATTTGGATGAAGAACCTGAAATACTAAAGAAAGAGTGGATTTATATTTCACTTCAACTGTAATCTTAATTTTATCTTATACACTTTTACTAAAACCAAGTAAAATAAAGATAGGCACTCCAGCCACAAAGAGATGCTCTCGATTTAGGCCAAAACACCCTTTCAGTTCTCCCGCAGCTAATATTCACAGCAGCTTTTAGAGAGGTTAAAGGAGGGAAAACCATCCCCTTTTGACTCCTCTCATCAATGCTGCACATCCTACCCCAGCCCAGTTAGTTCCTTTAGGTAGTTAGCTTCTTTCATTGACCAAACTGTGATTTGTGCACGTGCAGATCTGAGCTGCCTGAGAGCTGCTGGAGCACAGCTGCTGGGGCACAGCTGGAGTGGAGGTGCTGGGGCACAGCTGCTGGAGCAGGGCAGCTGGAGCATAGCTGCAACAGAGCTGGAGCGGAGCGGAGCTGCTGGAGCACTGCTGGACTGGGGCACCACAGCTGGAGCAGCGCTGCTGGAGCACAGCTGGAGCAGCACTGCTGGAGCACTGCAGCTGGAGAAGCGCTGCTGGGGCACAGCTGCTGGAGCAGTGCAGCAGGAGCAGCGCAGCTGGAGCACTGCAGCTGGAGCAGTGCAGCAGGAGCACCGCTGGAGCACTGCAGCTGGAACAGTGCAGCAGGAGCAGCGCAGCTGGAGCACTGCAGCTGGAGCAGTGCAGCAGGAGCACCGCTGGAGCACTGCAGCTGGAGCAGTACAGCTGGAGCACGGCTGGAGCACCACAGCAGGAGCAGAGCTGCGTTTCTGCCGTGCTGGCGGTGCTCAGAGCCACCCCCTCAGGGGCTGCAGGGAGGGCACAGCGCGGTCCCTGCCCGCTCCCCGGCTCTGCTGCCCGTGCGCTGCCACCCGGCTGCGGCACGCAGCACAGGAAGGGCCGCGGCCGCTCCTGCGGCTCTCGCCCCTCTGAAACCCGGCTCTGCAGCTGACAGCCCCGGGACAGGAGCTTCCGGACTGCAAACGTCCCGTCTAACCCCTTCCGCTGAAAAGCCTGAAGCTGCCTATTCTGAAAAATCTTCGTGGACATTGTACCCAATACAGTGGGCCCTGAAAGGAGCACGGTGCTGGACGAGCAGGAACTGGGGGTACTGGCCCAGCTCACGGGGGGTTTACCTGCTCCGACTGCGTGCAGGAGCTTCACTGGAGAAGAGCAGAGCTAGGGCAGAGCTCTGTTATCTTCCACTGCAATTTCGTGAAAAATTATCCACAATAGGGTGAGTTCCTCACAACAGGTAATATATTTTATGTTATGAAAATAATAGGAGAAAACACCTAAAACATCTAGTTTATATGAAAAATGTTAAAGACTTTAAATACTGAATATAGGATAGCAAAATTAACTAAGCTCAGTTCTCTTTCAAAAAGAATTGTTATCCTGCATAAAAAAAGAGCCATATATTCCCCTCTGACTTTTCCTTGAAACACTCTCTATACGTGAAAACAAAATAAAAAATATTATTTTCCAACATTCTGAGAGCCAATAGAGTGGAATCTCTCTACTGCTATTTGTAGCGGTATCCGAGGTATTCAGATCATTTATTTTTATCATGTTCCTTGATTCTCAAAGTGTTACTAAGTTTTAGAAAACAGGCTGAGAATTAAAAGCAGAGGTGTCCCAGTCAAATTTCACACACCTTATGGAATTTGCTTGCCTGAAGCTCTGCTCATGCAAGTCCAACCCACTCGCCAAAACCAAAGCCACAGAAAGAAACTGAAATGTTCAGGAACTGTTATCAGGAAATTTGCTTTCCAAGACTACTCAGAAGATACTGAACAATGAATAAAATTACATCTATTCCAAGGATATTTTAATGCAGTTCTCTATCTGTACGAAATGACAACAGGATTAAAAAAAAAAAAAGAAAACCAGAATTCAAGAATTCCTGTATTGGCAGCGGAAATAGATAAGGAAGTACCTAGCGTACAAACTAAGAGAAGACACTGAATTTGCAGCATGCATTTTTTCCACTCCACACTTCAGGCTTATCAACATTTGTTTCANCAGCTGGAGCACCACAGCTGGAGCAGCGCAGCAGGAGCAGTGTAGCTGGAGCACAGCTGCTGGAGCACAGCTGGAGCAGCACTGCTGGAGCATTGCAGCTGGAGAAACGCTGCTGGGGCACAGCTGCTGGAGCAGTGCAGCTGGAGCACCGCTGGAGCACCCCAGCTGGAGCAGTGCAGCAGGAGCACCGCTGGAGCAC
>VXBQ01015298.1:599020-774572 GCA_013400175.1 Phainopepla nitens
AGGAGATTTTAAAGCAGTTCTCTATCTGTACGAAATGACAACAGGAGTAAAAAAAAAAAAAGAAAACCAGAATTCAAGAATTCCTGTATTGGCAGCGGAAATAGATAAGGAAGTACCTAGCGTACAAACTAAGAGAAGACACTGAATTTGCAGCATGCATTTTTTCCACTCCACACTTCAGGCTTATCAACATTTGTTTCACACTAGCAGATTCTGTGAAACACATCCCCATTTAAAATAGCATAAATCCATCTGTCTGGTCCTTCTTGCTATTCATACCACTTATGTTTTTACTGATGTACAGTAAAAATCAGGTAAATATTATTTTTATTTGGCAGTGGCTGAGAAGATGCTTAGTGAACATATTAAAAAAATAAACAACAAAACAGAAGTAACTTTCAAAAATATAAGCTCTTCACATTAATATAGTGTTCCATCATTCTAGCATTAATATAGTTATGTTCCATCTCATTTCTTCAAATTTCAAACATAGCAAGGTTAATTATGAGAAGAATTGTAATAAAGTAATTCGATCATCATGTAATTATTTTTAGGGGATATAAATCTTTATAAAAATCCTAGAGGCTAAGAAAGGCCTCAGGAGATGGGAGTAGAGCTGTTAGGCGGCCTTAACTATTATGTCAATTTATTTGCGTCCAGCTACGCTCATTGAACAATGATTAAAAAGGAAAATTGCCTACAAGATATTGACTGGGTATGGAAATCAATACTCCTCCCTAGCAGGAAGCTGGCAGCCTGTTAGCCACAAACCAGCAGATTCAAGGCACCCTGAACACCCTGAACAGTGGTGATGGCAACAGAGAGTTTCTGTGTTTAATGAGCTGTTTTAGCACCTGGAGCAGAGCACCTGGAACAGTCATGGGAATTATCCAGGGGCAGGGAGGGGAGGAAGTGCTGCAGTCTACAGCTGCCAGCAAGAAACTAAGAATTCTCCAGTTTTGGCTAAAAATGATGAAGAAGTGTAAAGACAGCAGACACCACCCTGGAAAAGGAGATGAAAGAAAGGTCCTAGTAGGACTGCAGTTATCTGAGTGCAGCAGCTGGCACCTGAAACAGAGGGTGCCCCCATTCAGCCTGAGGGCACTGGGTGTGTGCCACACACAGGAGCTGTGCTCACAGCACTCTTTGAAAGCTTTACCTTGGCATCCTTTGGGCTCCTCACCAGACATCCTGACTGCTTTAGTTTTCAAATAACCCATATTTCCGCGACATCTCATTGGGAAACCAGAGCTTGGAGCGGAGTTTGCCCTGCTGTGGAATTTCTACAGCCTGGCAGAAGTCAGCACAAATCGCAGCTGGCCAGAGGTTTCATTCACATGCAGCTTACACTGACAGTAATTCCTCCAGCAGCACTAAACTACACAACCTCACAAGGCATTTTCTCCAACATATTCTTGGAGCAGGCACCTGAAATACCAACACCTCTAGGCTGCATAGCAGCAGCTCAAGAGCCTGGCTGCCGTAATCCCCTCAAGGCTGCTTCATCCCGGGGAAACAAGCCTTGCAACACGCTATGCACAGCACTCCTTGCACCTTCCAAGAGGGACAGAGTGGTAAGGACAGCCACCTCTCACTGAAATACTGTACTTCATTTGATTCAAAGCATCTGATATGACAATCCAGTCTGACTGAAGTGGGTAATTAATTTAGGCTATTCAGGATGTCACTTGAATCTGAGCTCTGAATGTAGGACTTTCAATCTGCCTCAAGCTCGTCCAAACCTGGAGCACCCATTTTAAGCACCAATGCATTGACAGAGTGTGGAGGGGAAAAAAATGCTCTTAACTTTGCAGATCAGTGTGATATGTGTGGCTGGTTCACTCAGTGACAGCAATCAAGTTCTTTATAGGAATTCTTAAGCATTAGGCTTCTTTGGTTTTTTCCCAGTTCTCTTATGAGGAAGAAGTGCTTTGGAGAAAAGCATGTGAAGATCCTAACTGCTGCAGTCCTAGTAAAGTTTAATTCAATCCAATACTGTTAACACTACTGGCATGAACAAAGGAAAGTACACAGCTACAGCTAAATACGCCATTTGGGAGCCGTGTGCTGAGAAAGAAAAGTTTCAGCCTGGCAAAATAGAAAGGCTGATCTCAGAGGCCCTAAAAGACATAAGAGACTCCAGAGGGAGTTATGAGTTAATGACGGTTCTGACAGTTTTTACGACATCGCCTGAAATACTGGAATTTTTTGTCTGTTGCCAGCCATATCCTAGTGGATGGATTTACTGAAGCTTAAGAATTTCTCTACAGAACTAGCTAGAAATAATGACAACTGGGACAGCAATGCAACCTGGGCTTTTCCAAACAAAAGCACTGAATATGAAGAAACACTTTTCACCCCATGAGGCTAAAAAGAGCAGTGGAAACCCCAAATCTAGAAGTGTTTACAAACTGGTAATGGGTGGTAGCTACAACACCCACCTAAGCAGAACACAAGTCAGGATATCAACAGATCAAGTTCCAGACAAGAAGAGGGGCACATGTACAAGTAGGTGTGCTTTTTCCTGAGGACTAAGGGAGGGGGTGAATGGCTATGCAAACCAAAATACAACACAGAAGCAGTAGGATTTATATATTCTGTAGTAACAGCAATAACAGCTGTATCAATGGCCAATTTTTATTTACTGCAGCTAAACTACTTCTATCACTCTCAGTTAGGAAAATTCTGCAAGTCTTTTTAAATTGCCTGACCATTAATCCAGCCTTCACTCCTGGGTTAGAACATCACAAATAAACATCCCGAGCAGAACTTTTTCATCCAAAGTTCTTAACACTGTAATTTCCATTTTACAGATAGAAGGAACAGAGGAGTTATTTGTCCATTCCTATTTAATGAGCCAGGAATCAGCTACACTGAATCCAGCCTCCTAAAAGCCTTTAGGACACTGCCCAGCTGAGCACCAGGCTGGGATGCAGCTGAGGCAGACCCAAAGGAAGGTGCCATGCCCTGAGAGCGGGCAGCTGACTGCTCCCTGCTGCTGCCCTGGCAGGTCCTGTCTGGCCAAGGAGCACAGGTGCAGAGCACAGCAGAGAGCCAGCTGCAGAGAGCCAGCCCCAGCTCCCACTGCTGTGCTCTGTGCAGGGTGCCTGCTCTTCCCGCTGCAGGCCTGGCAGGGGGTGTAACAAAGCACTGCAAGGGAGGAGGGCCAGCGAAGAGTGAAGCCTTGCAGAGATTGTTCCTCTGAGAGAAGAAAGCCAACAACCACCAGCTGCATAGGTTCCACTGGGCCTATCTTGTTTTCTGCTTGACAGGACTGCTGAGGGATTAAGAAGAAATTACCCTAACTCTGCTATTTCTTATAATCGTAATTCCACTGCTATGCTTACACAATCTCTAAAGTCTTTCAAATTTCTATAAAGATGAACCAGTTTATAATTGTTTTATATTTTGAGCCTGGTGAATTATTATTATTATTAGAAGACATTCAAGTTTGGACTGTCTTTTTCTGTAAGTGAGTATGATTGTTCTCACTCACCAGCATGTTCACAGTATTTTATTTTTACTGGCTAACTGAATTAATAATTTCTAAGATGTACAGAATGTGCCACAGCCCCTACCACACTAGAGAGATAGAGAAGGACAATGTAGAGCATGAACACATGCTACTATTATAAAGGCAAATGCCATTTGCAGACACTAAATTAGGTTTAAAAAAGATACATTAAGTGTTAGAGAAAGCAGATTTGGCAGTGTTCATTGTGTATTACTTTGATATCACAAGAAGAGTGGCTAAATGCTAAGCGGTGTATTTGGCAGCTGCTAAGCCTTGAGGTCATTATGGAATTTCTTGCCACAATCAGATTATTTATGTGATGAAATTTCACCAAGATAGTGTTTTCTCCAGAATTCATCATCATGTCACTCAGGCAAAAATGCTGACATTAAGTAGTGTTTAGATAACATTCAAAAATTCATTGCTTCAGTGACAAACGCATTCCTTGTAGGAACACAAAAACAACAATATTGTTTAATCTCTGACTTTCCAATATCAGCTGTCTGATGAATATTCTACATAGAAGGAAGCAAACTAAAAAAACCCCAAGCAATTAGTGGTTAAGCTCTAATTGTATAAATAAGGCTAATTATACAGACGGGAAATCTTTTCAGTTCAGAAAATCAGATGCTAAACATTCCTCCCATTGGCAGAAAAAGCCTTCATACAAGCAAACAAGCGCCTGAAAACCAATGAGCTAATCATGCTGATCCTTCTATAAAGAACTGTCTTGCTCTGCAAAGGAAGAAAACACCTGAATTCTGTTTCTGTACTGGAGACCCATACAGATGCTACTACACTGAGGGCCTGTGCTTTGCAATGAAGGACATGGCAGAAGCAGAAAAGAAAGTAAATTGCAAATTGCTGTTGAACTCGGGACGTTGCAGGCAGAGGCAGCAAAAACAACCAGATGATGCCTCAGGTCAGGCTGCCTACACAGAACAGGGTATTTCAGGAAGACTGGGCGAGTCACTTCTACTGAAGGCCCCAAAGTCACAGAATGCTAGAATGGTTTGGCTTTGCTTGGAAAGGACCCTGAAGTTCATTTAGTTTCAATCCTCCTGCCATGGCAGGGACACCTTCCACTATCCCAGGCTGCTTTAAGCCCCATCCAGCCTGCCCCTGAAAACTTCAGGGATGGGGCAGCCTCAGCTTCTCTGGGCAACCTGTGCCAGGGTCTCAGCATCCCCACAGGGCACAATTTCTTTCTGTTATCTAAACTAAACCTACCCTCCTTCAGTTTGAAGTCATTACTCCTTGCCCTATCACTACATGTCCTTGTAAAAAATCCCTCTCTAGCTCTCTGTCTTGTAGACCCTTTTTGGTACTGCAAGGCTGATAAGGCAAAAATAAATGCAAGTTCCATTATACACAGGGATCTGGGTTACAGGCAGGGTTCAGCCTTGAGCTCTGCAGTGGCTGACTGCTCTCAAAAACAATTCCCCACAGCAGGGCACCATCCCCAGGCAGCCAACCTCCACCTTGAGTACTACCATGGATCTCCAGCACACAGCCAAGAGAAAACCTAGCATCCTACCAGAGCCAGGGCCCTGCAGCCGTCAGAGGCACACCCAGCAGCGAGCGGAGACCCCCAGCACTGACACAAACACACAGGAGGCCAGTTTCAGCCTAAGAGACCAATGAGGGGACTGCAGTTAAACAGTAATTTCTGCAGCATCATATCCAACACGTATCTTTCATCTGCTAACCTGAATTGTGCATGTGTATATCAGCTTTAACATTCACTTTATTTCACTGGCTGTGGCACCAGAGCTGCATTAGTACAGAGTAAATACTGGATAATTAGAGAAAGAGTTGAATAATAATAATATTGTTCAACTATAGAAAATGTTATTTGATATAAAAATAATATTATTCCAGTAATTAAGTTTGATTCCCACAAATGCTACAAAAAATTTTAATACTTTAAAACCTCTTTCATGATATTTGCATTCTAAGTGGTAAGCGTAGGATACGGCCAGTATTTCTGTTCTATTATATAAAATAAACTAGAAACGTTGGTAACATTCTCATAAGGGCATTGAAAAAAAATTAACTTGAATATTACATTTCTAGTATTTGCATTTAATAAGAGAGGCAGACCACATCTCAAAACCGAGAGAACCTCTTGGCTTTGAAAATTCCCATTCCAAAATTCCACGAGGTTTCAAGGCTGGTTTCAGCTGGTACCTCCTGACAGCAGCAGCAGTGCTGTAAGGCAGTACAAATACCACTGGATTTGCAGGGAGGACTGCTAGCTGCTGGAATTCCTGAGGGCTGTGACTGAGCTGTGACAAGCAGGGGCTGCCACAGGAGGTTTGCAGAGGCACACTGCAACTCAGACTTCCCGCATGGAAAACAGCAAGGGCTCTAATAGAGAGAGGGCAAGTGCACAGTCCAGTCACTGGCAACATTCTGTTCCCATCAGTCAGTCAAATGAACAGAATACACACTTTGTACCCTGATTTTCTAGATTTCAGCAGCACATTGTCCCAAGCACACTCTATGTGGACCAAGAGTTCCTACACACTTGGAGCTTCACCAGCTGCACTGAGGCAGACAAGAACTGGTATGGTTGTTTTCCATAACACTACTTCCTCGTCCACCGTCTGGCTGATGGACCAGACAGATTCCACAGGATGCACCAAGCCTTGAAAATTGCTTTGAAAATGGACAGTTATTCCTAGATGCTTGTCTGACTAGATAAACGTGTACCTAAAATGACATATGACTAGCTATACAAGTGTCTGAGAGCATGAATCTGTGAAAACAGCAACATGCTTTCTCAAGAGTGCTGGTGAGCACAGCTGCTCCCAGTATGTCATCCTGGCAAATTCTCCTTTCCTACTGCACCATGAGCATCAGGAAGAAACCAGAACTATTATCCTCCCTCCTCATTCCTTCTCATTATAGATTTCATGCCCCCTTTTCCTTCTCTAAGCAATTGCAGGACTTGTCGTACTTCAGTCAGGTCTTGGTAACTCACAACAAAGAAAAAGTATTGTTTGCAGATGCCAAACAACCTATTTTTCTTTCCTCAGCCTGAAACACTCTGGTGAGATATCCTGAGGCTGCCCTTCAGAGACTGTCATGGTTTAACCCCCAGCCAGCAGCTCAGCCCCACACTGTCACTATCTCATTTGCCCCTGGTGGGATGGGGGACAGAATTTTAACAGTGAGGAAACTCAGGGCTGAGACACAGACAGTTTAACAGGTAAAGCAACAGCTGCACGTACAAGGAACGCGGAACAAGGAATTCGTCCCCTACCGCTCATGATCTGGCAGGTGTCTCAATGTCCCCATTTCCTTCTTCCCCCAGCTCTGTGTGCTGAGCATGGCCCCACATGGTCTGGGACATCCCTTGGGTCACTTGGGCTCAGCTGTCCTGGCTGTGTCCCCTCCCAGCTCCTTGTGCCCCCCAGCCCCTCGCTGGTGGGGTGGGCTGAGGGCCAGAGGAGGCCTTGGCTCTGTCTCAGCTCTGCTCAGCAGTGCCCAAAACATCCCTGATACCAGCACTGCTTCCAGCACAAATCCAAAAGATAGCCCATAATGCCTACTGTGAAGAAAACTAACTCTACACCAGCCCAAACCAGCATAGAGAGACAGCCTGAACATCAACAGCCAAACAGTACAAATACCCCCGACACTGCCTGACCAAAATTAATGAGCAGATTTCTTCCCTGTGGCTCAAGTCTGGCAGAAATCACTGCCTCATCTTCCTGGGTAGATTGAGATTTCCAGGGAAATCCATTAGAGTCAAGCACTGCTCAGTGTGACCACAAATGACCGAACTGTTACTGCTTTCTCTATATGGACTCATCCCATTGTTCATGGAGCTGAAGAGAGTAATGATAAAGGTTTATCTAGCACACAATAGTCAAGACTAATTTAGAAGACTTTCCACTTGACATAGCAGCACTTTTTCAAACTACTTTACCCAAGCAATGCCTGAAAACTAAAAATGAACCATCTTTAGCGCTCCTAAATTGGGTGAAAAACATGAAGACGCTTCCTAAGTCAAAATACTGATTCAATACAAATTCACACAGTAATTCAAATGTGATTTTCCCTAAAGAGTTACCTTTGTACCACAGTTCCTCTCAGTGCTTCATCCAGCCTTGCCATTATGCTTGATCCAGCATCAGTGGCTGTTTTACATTTGATGTAGAAACTTAAAACCCCTTAGACTTGCTCCAGCACACAACGGGTGGTTTCAAAGAACTGGATCCCGTGCTGCATGTCAGATCAACTTGGTGTGTCAAGCTGCACGTGCCTAGGAAAATAATGGAAGCAAAGCCTGCTTCCAGCTGCTCTTGCTGCTCTTCTGTGCTGGTTTGGGACTGGAAGAGAGGGCTGAGTTTTTAGTTACTGACACACACCTGCTGATTGCATACAGAGCCTTGAACTTGTCTGTATTCTGCACCACAGGACTGAGAGCAACAGCTTTGCTTAAATGCACTCAGAATTTAGCAGGTATACTGCAGAGGTGACTAATGACTTCTTGCAACCTGCAAGAAATCATTAGCTTCACAATTAGCTCACCCAGCTGCTTTCAGAGAAAATGAGGGGATCCTTACTGGGCACCCGTGAGGAGCTGGCAGAATGTCTCTGTTCTGTTACATACTGTCCTTGAGCATCTTAATTTATGGGGCTGGTTTAGCTCAGGACCACTTAAGAGACACCAAGGAAACTGTCAACAGTCTTTACCTGGGACTTTACAAGAACCTGCTTTCTCTTAGGACACTTGTTTTCCATTAGTGACAATGACTTCCTCAGCCAAGCCTCTCTCTGCTACTTGCTTATGATGATAAATATTCACAAAGCTGGGAACATGAAGAGACTGGGTTTTTATTAGATTGCAACCTGCATACATAAACTATATCCTTATGCATCTCTTTTTGTTGGCATCTCTGAGTGCACCTATTTTAACAGGTATGTAAACTCCTTGATGACCAAGTAATTTAAAGAACAAAAGGAGGTATGCAATATATTGTGCAGAAAAACCTCACCAAGAAAACCACCAAACAAAAAATCTAGACATTTTCAGAGCCTGTTGAAAGGAAAGATTTCTGCAGATGAGTTTTATTTGAAAGTTTCTACGAGGTTATCTGTCAGTGCAGGCTGTAAACAAGCGAAGTGAGAGAAGATGTTCCTATAGCCAACATCTGATTTGTTTACAACAAAAAAAAGGAACATTCGGCTGAAATCTGGCTTCCTTCTTTGGTAAACTTGGCAAACGTTTTCAACGAGGCTGGGATTTGAGTATTTGGGTTTGTTTGTGGCTTTTTTTGGACTGGAAACATTTGAAAACTGTTTTGAAAAAAAAAGAGATCCCTGGCAGAAACAGCTGTTAGGGCATCCTGGCAAGGCACTGAGACCATATCTGAGAGAAAAGCCTGGCAGAACCTTGACTGTGCCTCTCCTTTTCCCATGAGAACCCTACAAGCATGTAAGGTGAACCAGCTGCTGTGGGCTTTCAATTCAATTTCAATTGAAATTTTCAATTTCCTATAAAAGCTTTGCCATTCTTCAGTGTAAGCAAAAGCACATGGGATGGTTCACTGGAGTCCCTGTAAGTTACAAATCTAATGCCAAAACATAAAAAGAGAGATACTGCATCTAGCATGGCACTTGTGAAGAAGGAAAATAATGCTGTTTCATTGGCCTAAAATACTTTGAGTCTTCCACCCTCCTGTAACTCTTGTACTACTGGTATAGAACAATAGTGGGATGAGAATATATTGTGCTCTGTGCAGTATCTGTTCCACATAGCCAGTTAGTGCCTCTGTCTGTAAAATACATAGTAATAAATTACAGGGATTACCTAGCAGCAGTTGGGTTTGGATTTTGCTCAATCCACTGGACATGCTAAACTTTGTTCTGGTTCAAGCTGCGTTCTGTAACTTGCAGAGAACTTTTACAGCCTATGGAGTTGAAGCCTAATTTTTGTTCTGAAGCTGCATAGTAGCTACAACAGCAGCCTGAAGAGTTGCCTGAACAGTGATTTACAAATAGTATCAGTCTTCATTTTCTGAGACCAAAGATGTGAGCATTGCTTACAAGGGAGTTTCTACAGTGGGTCTTCATTTTCACTTGTAGCTCAAAGGAGAGGAAAGCTGGTGGGTTTCGGGCCCATTCTAACACCATGATCAAAAGGGGAGTGAGAGCTTATTTAAGGTCCTTCTCACTCAGTGAAGCTGAACAGAATGTGCTGACTTCAGAACTGCAGCTGTCCGAAAGTTAAATTTCTTTCCTATACATCAGCTTCTCAGGCAGAAATAAGATGCTAAAGGACGCTAGTGAAATTATCTCTTTAAAATTTTCACTAGAGACAATAATAAAGACGTTATAGCAAAGACTAGCATTTTTTTATTTCTAATGTTGTGTTAGAAATATGATAGATATGCACAGCAAGTTTCTAAAAGAAGATCCATCCTCCTGCTCTTTTGAAGCAGCTTCTGACACCACACTTGAGATGTGGATGAGGATGTAAGAAGTGCATTTGATCAGCACTGTAACTGCTGCTATGACCTTCTTTGATCAGAGAGTCTCTAGGGGTTTAAACTTCTGACAACCTCCACAAAGAAATTTCTGAAGCAGTGAC
This sequence comes from Phainopepla nitens, assembly GCA_013400175.1. Taxonomy (NCBI): domain Eukaryota; kingdom Metazoa; phylum Chordata; class Aves; order Passeriformes; family Bombycillidae; genus Phainopepla; species Phainopepla nitens. The sequence continues at coordinate 609,139 of VXBQ01015298.1, forward strand.
ATACTCCATATCATAACAAACATATCAAAAGAATTCGATGGGGAAAAGAGTTAATGGAAAAGAGATAAAATCACAGTATTGCCGAATTAGTAAAGCATATTTCAAGGCAATTTACTAAAGATGGAGATACGCTATACACTCTAGAGAATCATGGACATCACTGAATGGGAAGGGACATCAACATACTTGAGTCCGACCCGCAGCCCTGCATAGGGCTCTCCAGAAATGCCACCCTGTGCCTGAGAGCGTGCTCCTTGAGCTCTGTCAGCCTCGGGGCCGGGAGCACGGCCCTGGGGAGCCTGGTCAGAGCCTGGCCACCCGCTGGGGGAAGAACACGCTCCTGCTATCCAGCCTCAACTTCCCTACACAGCTTCAAGGATGTTCCCTTGGCTCCTCTCACTTTTTCAGGAGTAGTTCATCAGGGGAAATCAAGGCTACTTCACCTTTGTTTGGAGGGAACAGGTGGCCTTGGCATTTTAAGTAACTAGATTACTTGTTTCCCTTACATTATAGAAAGCTTTTTGGATGCTCTATCATTACCCTGTCTGGAATAGCCAACTACAAGTAGGAAGCTAGATCTTGAGCAGGGTAACAGTATTTCTTATCATACCGTTTTGTTTAAACAAAAGCCATTGCAAAAACCAAAAGCAGGCTCAGACTTAACTACACGAGGATTTTCTAATGCTCACCACCAAAAAGAGACTTGAGTTTGCCTTGATTTTCCCAAATTTTTATTCCTCAAACTTCCCTTGCCTGTGCTTTGATAAGCATACTCTACACATGGAGCTAGCTGGAAATCTAGATACACATTGCTCCTTCTCATTGTGAGTGATAAAATTCCATTTAAAAGGCTCAGCTGGAAGCTTTTCCTGGGCTTTCCAGAGAGCACCTCAGGATTGCTGCTCTTCAGGAACAGCAGGATGAAAGGAAATGAAATTAGCAGAGCACTGGGTGTTTATGCAGCAGGTTCTTAGCCCCTGTTACCGTCTCCTAAACTGAAAAAAAAAAAGTCAGCAATTAAAGGAGTTTCTACCTAAAGGCATCTGAAAGTAAACCAGATGCTCTGCAGTTTGCAATGCCAAGTCACTTCAAGGAGAGTGTCACTTGAAAGATGTTCCTTTTTTTCTATAATTTTTGCTATTCAGAAATACATGTATTTGGATGAGTTATTTCAGTAAACCTCTCTTCTAAACTCTGTATCAAGAATTAACACATGTTCACTGCCAAATTCTGTGCAGTTTATCTGGAATACTAGAGAAACTCAGGTCGATCTGATAACATTATAATTAACAGGCATATTTCATCCAAAAATTTAGAATACCTCTTTACTACAGAAATCTGAGGGCTTTCATAATTTCCATTTTTTCCTCTCCAAGCCCTATCCTGAGTGGTCTTCAAAAAACATGGATTCATAGGCGACTGAATATGACTTGATAAGCTGGACACAGCTGCAGGTTTTTCATTTGTCTGTGAAAATGTTACTTGAGCTTATGAACACATTTCACAGCATGTTCTTACAGCACAAATAGAGCCTCTTTAAAAGCACTATTTCCCTGAAGTTTTAGATGCTCTTTAATAGCATATTCATTCTTTCACAGTTCTGGGGTTTTTCTTCCCAAGCCTATCTCTGACCAAACATCCCTCCATAAAATACGGGGGGGTTTGGGTTGGTTTTTTTGTATGTTTGTTGTTTTGGGAGTTTCATTCATTCGGGGTCTTTTTGACAGGGCTGTGTTTGGTTTCTTTTTTTTATTCCTTGCTATTTTTTTGCAAATATTTAGCATTAAACTGTAACAATGACCTACACCTCATCAGCTCTACACTATCTCAAGGTCCCCTTCAGACATTCTGCTCCTCCTCTTCTATTTTTCACCCTACCTTCCCAGAATGCTGCAAATTCAAACTTTACACCATTTTTCAGCTTCATCACTGGTTCAGCTGTTTGGTATTTTTTATGATCTGTGTCTGCTGTTTTATTATCTCATCTTTTTATGTCAAAGCTTTGTTTGAGGACCAAACTTCTATCTACCACTAGTTATTTGAGGATTAGTGCTCATAGATGTATGCCTTAAACATTTCCATTATCTCTCAAAAGAATTTATGGTACCATAAAACCTGTGAGTTTTACAAATCATATAGATTATATTTTGTTCTACCTCTGAATTTTTTTATATTATGTGGCAGATATTTACATATAATACATCCTTCTCAGGCAGAAATAGCTGGTTCTTCTAACATGGACCTTTATACCTACTGCAACTCCAATGTGCTGCTATTTTTTTGTAACCCACTAGCACAATACAGACAGGAAGAAAACCATTGCTACTGATACTGAAACTGCATTTCTCATACTGGCAAGAGATCCCAGTTTATTCTGCACATTTATCAACAGTTCTCTAATTGTCATTACTTGGAAGGTACATAGGCTGATGAGTGGTTATATTTTATGATTTCTAACTATCCCTTTATGTTATTATAACACTTAAACATGCAGTAAAATGCTGTATAAATTTGATATTGCACTTCTGTAATTAACTACAATATTGCTGTTGACTTAAGTCAGCAAGATGGGAGGCTCCAGAGAGAAAGATCCCTGCTCATGAGCACTTCAAGCACAGGTGTCACTCCAGTGTTTTCCCATCAGTATAAAAGCTGATCATACCCCATGTCCATGGTTTAAATTGCTGTCTGTAATGTGTAGGTTTTTAGAACACGCACAGAAGTCTCCTTAATTTCCATTTTCAACAACATTTACAGCTTTAGAGTTCAAAGCTCTTTACTGCCACCTGAGTGAACATTTTCATCCACAAAAACTGGCAAACACTGGCTAGTCAAGTTAGCTCCATTATGACTGGAAATGCATACTGGCTTTCTCTTTGGCTGGGACAATTTTGCCCATGTCCCTCAAAACAAATTCTCATAACCACAGAGAAAATGTAACAGAACGCTAGAAATACAGCAAGACATAAACTGCCTTTTCTGGTTTTGGCATGTGTGCCTCACAAACATCTCCAGCAGAGCAGCCCATGGAACATCCCCCTGCAGAGCCAGGAAAGATTCTGCTTTCTGTATGACGAGGAACAGGAAGGCTCCACCACAGCGGTGTCCATGTCTTGCCAAGAAGCCACGGTGGCCATTTTGTATCAGCCTCTGAGCATTCATGGTTAACACAGCTGAACTGAATTTCACTGTCGCTCCCTCTCTCAGATTCCATCGGCAGGTCCTGGTCCCACTCGTGTCTGAATATTTCTATGGTGTTTTCCTGTGACTTCTCCTGAAGGTCACACACCAGTGCAAATTTCTCACAGATATCACATTATTTATCCTCCCCACTGCATCATCTCTTTTGAGAAGACTACTTACTCTTTCATTTCTGAAAGAACTGCCATGTAGTGGTAATTTCTGGGATAAACCATCTGTTTCTATGAATCAATGCCACAAAATAACCTTACAACCTTCATTTCAGGGCCATTCCTTCTGCAGAAAGATTTATTCCAGTGCCTGTAGTATTTTCATCATATGCCTGACACATCATAGAGGAAATGAGGATCCAGAAAAGGCAGAGGGAAAAAAGGAAAAAAAAACCTACAAAAAACAAAACAAACAACCCCCCCAAAAAACAAAAACAAAAAAAAAAAAAGACAAAAAAACCCAAACCAACAACCAATTCAAATCCAATGTGAAATACCTTAAAACATCTGGGAATCTTCTGTGATAGTATTGTTTAACCTCTGCATTTAAAAACTATTTGTAATTGACGTAGCCTAGCTCTTTACAATGAGCCAACTTCATTGCTGTCTTAGCAATTAAAAAAAGAAGCATTGCCTCTGTTAGGCTTTTGGGTAGTTCACTTTCCAGTCCATATGACCATCAATTAAAAATACACTGCCAGGCTGAATTTCTCCCTGTGGTAAAAGCCTCTTCAAAAGCTAACTCCTATCTTCCTTGTAATTCTCAAACATGTATGTAAAGAGAAAATCACTAAAATATTTGCAAATCGGATCACAGCCTGAAAATCTGAAAAGCAATATATGCTGCTGTCTACAAGGATGGAGAAACAGTAAAACTGATACAAGTCCAGAAATAGTTTTAATTTCTAGAATTAAATTAATCAAAGAGAACTCATTTATTTTTCATTTATATAAAGGTGAAGCTGAACAACAAATGAAAAATGCTAAAAGGAAATGTGAAGTAAGATAGAGAAGGGACAAGTCAAACACAGAAAGTTTTGTGTAACAATCACAGAAAGAGAGAATTAGGGAAACAGTAGATTCATTGGGGTTTTTTTCATGTTCTTTGCTTTTTTTGAGTGGGAGATCAAGAAACTGTTTTTCGTGCATAATTTTTGTTAATATATATTGAACACTCTAAGAGAAGACAGAGAACATCTGATTCAAGTGAGCAAGGAAGCTAGATTTCCTGAAAAGAAGGATTAAATGGAAACAAGAGAGAAGTGAAGAAAGATCCTCTTTCCTGTGAGAGACCTTGCACTTCCTTAGGCTCAAAGCCAAGCCAGAGGCACAGCACAGGCAGATTATCACCAGGTGACACAACAGCCCCAAGGAAGCACCCTGAGGTCCAGCCCTGGTGCTCAGTGTGTTTCCAACTCAGCAGTACTCCTTACACAGTGCTAGGAAATTAAGAAATATGTACAGCTCTCAACAGGTGGAAGGTTCATAGGAGCTCCGGCCCTGATTCTTATCATGAGTCAAATAAAAGCCCAGTAAGTCATGGAGTTCCTGGTGTCAGCAGAAGAGGCTCCAGGCATTCAGACACGGTGTATGGGACAGCTGAGGGACGCTGCCGGTGCCAGCTGCACCTCAGGCTGGATCACTGGGTGAAACTGCCCCTAGCTCCAGCCACAGCTTAGCCCTGCTGAGACTGAGTAAGGACTGCGGGCCTGAGCACAGCTCTCGGCACTCCACGTACCCGCAACAGCCCTGGCAGGAGGAGGGCAGGCACCACGCAGATACCCCCTCCCAGCTGCCTGCCTGGCTATCAAATCTCTCTTTGCCACTGGCCATGCACTTGCTCTTACCAACATCTGCTCTAAAGCTGAAAGTGGGGGAGCAAATGTAAATATATGAAATGTACAAGGAAAAAAACTGGGATTGAAGCCACACGGGCATGCTTCCCTGTCACAAACAACAGAGGAGAATCAGTGATGTGTCATTTTACTGAAACTGCAGAGCTGCACAGTATTTGTTCTGTTGCACATTTCAAGAACTTTAATTCCTCTTACTGCAGGTTAGCTATGACACTCCCACCATTAATGACTCACAACTGGCTATAGTTAGCAGAAGAGCACAGATCCAAACCTCCTTTTTCATCACAGGAATATCAGAAATATTACTTCCAGCTCCAAACATCCCAGGCACTGTAAGCACCAACTAAAAGCAATTACCATTTCATGATGAAATAATCATAAACCAGCACAACTGCTCTTTTCCTGATCCTAAGAGACAGAGATAGATGTGCTATGCCATGCAGAAATGACTGGCAGTAGTTCCTCGGGTTCAGAAAGCAGCCGAGTGACACGTACCTCTCTTCCCCCCAGCAACACACCCTCTTTTATACTGAAACCTGAAAACACGTCTTCAACTGTGGGGCACCGCTCTGCATTCCCAGGTTAAATCCACGTACAAAGGGAAAGGAAACCCAAGAGCCTCCACCCCCGCCTGATGGGGGCAGTGGCCACAGAAACCTGGCTGGTCTTGCAGAGCCACGTGTCTCTCCTCTCCTAGAGGCACATTCCAAGCTGCAAGGATAAGATGTACACTCACTGTTTGCACTGCTCCTGAAACATGGATGTCTGCGTTATACAGGAAATACAATCAGACTGTTGGAGCACTTCAGCTTGAAAATAAATTAACAGCTCTGCACCCTTCGTTCTCAGTCTCCAAGGTTACCACTCGTGCTTTCACGAATGCTACTGTTTACTTCCTTCCTTGCCTTCTTGTTTACTTGTTTAGAGCATGGAAAAATACAGACACTAAAACCCCCTGCGTTACACATAGTTCCCATTTCCAGATGAGGACAGAAGGTTAGGTGCCAGTGACAAATTTGCCAAGTATGCTCCATCTCAGCACAATCTGTGAAAAGGGCTCAGAGAAAGCTACCAGGCTCGAGGCAGCTGATGTTTATGGCTCTTACACAGTCCTAGATCACAAAACCCTGCCTATGCCAGCTTTTCACACGTAACCTGGAGTAAAAGCAGCAAGAGATGTTTGGGGGATGCAGAAAGGGAAACAGAACTTCCATGCTTTGAAAAATTCAACATCCACAATTAAAACTATGCCCCAGATTAGCTTCAAGTGAGCCGTGGAGTAGTCCTCACTTTGGAAGCTCCATGGGACCAAGCCTGTCTTTCCAACAGGCTTGCAAAATACCTTGCAGAAAGGATCTTAGTCTAGGACTGTAGCTATATATGTACATCAAAAAGAAGTAAAGGTTGCTGTAAGAACATAGAATATTATTAAAAAATGCTTGTATTTACACTGACAGTATTAAATGAGGCTTTCAAAACTTTCCTATTGCTGGAGAAAAATCCCATTTTGGAAATAAAAATTCATTAAATCCTTAAAAGTTCTTTTGCAGTAATGGCTTTAATATTTTTGAACCATAGGAACGTGCATTTACTCTACCTGTGTTTTGGGCCAAAAGGACAACTAATGAGACCTGCAATTCCACAGACTTTAACTGAACTACAGTTTTATTATCATACCTGCTGAGCTATTTGGCATGTGGAACCCAAAGCACACAAAGGAGATGTGTTTCCAATCTCAAGATACGCTCAAGCATTCTAGAGAGCTTCTTGTAGAACTGCATTTGAAATATTTGAAGATAGATTCAAAAGAAGATGCCTTGCAAAACCACTATAAATATCAACTTTCCTGTCTATATTAATAATTTCTCATCTATCAGAACTATGAAGTGGAGAAACTGTGAACAAGTGTTTCAATGGGTAAATAAAACATACTTTATTATAGCATATGACTCATAAAAATGGTATAAATACTCTTGAAAACATTGTGGTTTGAAGTGAAGAGATTTCAGGAAGAAGAAAGGTATTAGATAAGGAACAAAATATGACTCAGAGGAGCCAGGTGGGAAGAGAGACTGGAAGGCAAAAGCAGGACTACGATCATCAGTTTTCCCAGGTGCACTGAAAAACAGAGAAGGTTACTGAGGAGAAATGTCAAGCTAACCAGAACTTTACTCTTTTTTTCCTAATACAAACCTACCCCTTTGCCTTGCTGGATCCCATCTGCTGCCATCCTTGACAGCGCTCTCAGGTGAGCACGAAGAGCCGTAAGGCACAGGGCCAAAAGAACCACCGGTAAAAACGTGCACACACCCTTCAGGTCCATGCTGCACCAGCAGCCTAAGGAGCTCCTGCATTTCAGATTTATTTTTCACCAAACTGAAGTGTTTGGAGGAGTGGCACAGCTCAGGCACCCCAATGAGCTGTTTCCTGGATGTAAGGCAGAACCTTGACAGTAAAAAAGGACGGCCAGCAGGGAACAGCTTGACAACCCAAGGGACTCTGAACTGTCACATCCTGTTAGTGGCAAGTCACCAAAAGCCCTCACAGACCTCCCATGTTCTCAAAGAAAGGAAGGGTGTTACCAAGATGAAACTTCATATTCTTCATAATCCTCATTCTGAAGCTCCCCAGGTAAATGTGGAAACTTCCCACTACCTGCTGGATAGTATTTTTCAGAATTCAATGCCATAAATTTTCTATATGCTATTAATTACATCAAGCAACAGGAAAAATTCTTTACAGAAATGTGCAGGAGAGCAGGAAATCTGACACAGCTATTCTTTGAAGAAAATGGATGGAGATCTCCATCCACAAAGATGGATGGAGAAATTCCATTTTTCTGAAAGTACAGGGAAAGAAAGGCCCTGGGTATAGTACCCTTCTCACTCTGCACCAAAAACCACGTCTGAAAACATATGCAAAAGACATTACATCCATTGTCTATTTATATAAAACACATGTACAGTACTGCTAAGGCCATCTCTTTAAAATGTCTGTCTCAGTAAACTGATGAAAATTAGCTAATTAATTACATTAGTTATCACAGATATTTGTTACCAGAGTAATCAGGCTGCAGAAGTACCACTAAAACACCATCTAACAGTACTGCAACTAAACAAACACCAACTGAAGTGGTTATCTCCTGTTGAGCATTTACTAACTTTTATGTTATGTATTTTGTAAGGATGTTATTCACAAGGACATCTAGGAAAACCAAAGGGTTTTCAAATCAACGTGCACATCTAAATCAAATGCAAATGCGTGACCCATTTTTCAAATGCTTGTGTCTGTCTCAGAAAGGCAAGAAAGCACACATGCTGCTCTAAACAGGCCTAAGTGGTTTTTGTTAACTCACTAGATGCTTAAGAAATACAACTACAACCGCGTACTTCACTGACCGGGAACTGGGGCTCAATTTGATTTCAAAGGCAAAGAAAGGAATGTATCATCTGTTCAGTGGGAGGAAAGACGTAACATTCTTAGCGTACAATTTCTTAATTTTATATATTTTTGGTTCTAACTTGAATATAAAAGTAGTCTGTTTTTATAGGCCGAGAATGCCAGCAAATCTTTCCTCAGCTTTTTTACACTAATAGTGACTTTCTGCCAAGCTGCATTGGTGTTTCCTCCTCTTCCTTTCTGAACTCTCTCACACTACCATATGCACATGCAGCCTATGGAGGTCCTCCTCAACACCCAGATGAGACCCTGGCAGAGAAGGGGAACAGCAGCCCCACAGAATGCCTCTGTACTTGGTCGACATTGCTTTCCAAAAAAATTCAGTTTTTGGAAAAGTAAATGAAAAACCGAGGAAAATCAAGTATTTGACCAGAATCCCTGAGAGGTACCTAATGCCTCTCACATTGATTTTACAATACTGTTTTGGCACTTTCTTTCAGGTGCCCTGTAAATCTGAGATATTGACAGAATGGCTCCTTTACCACAGGAAGTTTACAAAAAAGGACCAGCATGCTTCATATCATTCTAGGAGGCAAAAATTATCACGAACATTTGTATAAAATGCTTTTAGAGTGAAAACTGTTGTATTACAAAATATTTGATCATCATGGAAAAAAAAAGAATAACCAGAGTCTTCTCTGACTTGTGTATTGGTTCAGGAAAAGGACGCCCTGAATTTTTTGGAATTCTCATCAACATGGTAATCTCTATCTCAGTTACAACAAATTCTCATAATTGTCTCCTTGTGGATTTCTCCCCTTCCAAAGGCAACCTCAATGACCCATGACTGGCTCACTAAGATCTAACTCACCATAATTATTGGTATTTCTACATTTGATGTTACCAGAGGCTGAAAAAATAAGCTATCGTGGAATTATACCACAGAGCAGAATCTATATTTTATACTGTTGGCATGCTTAGAATTTAGCAGGACATGGATCATTTCTTCTGTTTATTCATTTATCCTGAAGTCATGTTATGCCCAACGTAATTTCTACTTATCCTCAACTGCACTCAATATTGCACTGTTTTACTTAAAATTGTATACTGTTACGAGTGCATAAGGTAAGTTACTTTCAGTCAGTATGCATGACTTTCTTACACACGCTCTTAAAATTCCAGTTATCCAAAGCTAAGCTTTACTCACAGTACACTCTAAAAACAGTAGGGTCAGATTTTTCACTCTTAGGAAAGCCAATTTTAAATGAGAATCACAAATACAGAACACATAATTCCAAAGAGCAAAATGTTCTCTTACACAAAGCAATGCTGCTTCACAGCGTCCTTACTATATTTAGGTAGCTGGAGATACTCATTTCACTTTTGATTCTTCCCTCAGAATTGTTCATAATGCATGAGATTGACTTTACACAGGTTCACACACACAGGAAGCAACTGCCTGTGTAAGTGGCTTATCCTCCAAGAGTTGTTTAATAATTTAAGCCTTAACTTTTGCAGTCACACAGCTCATAATTCACTGCAAAATTTTATGTGTAAAAATTTCTTCTTGCTCCTTGCTCAGCTCAAAAGCAATGTCCCTGCATGCCACAGCAGGGTGCTTTACCACATCAGTTTGGGATTTACACATTTGCAGCTGAGGGAAATCAATCTTTCAATACAGGGACCGTGTATCGCTGCCATCACTTCTCCTACAGATCTACGTGGACATCTGAAAATGCACGGGCAGGAAACGTTCCCCAGCTCACTGTGCCAAGCCTCAGACCCACTTCAAACACAAAAGGCTGTGCTTCTGCTTTCCCTTCTTTCTAATGCCATGAAATTACAGCTGCCAATACTGGTTTTTTCATAGGGGTAATATCAGTAATTATCTAAAGCATGTTAGGAAATAATTGCACAGAATTAAAAAAAAGTAATGCAAGATGAGAAAAACTAGAATCACTATTTTCATTACATATAGAATTAATTTTAAAACATATTAATAACCTCATTAGAATTTTAACTAGCTCAGAGAATGTAATTTTTCTTTGTAATTAGTCCTTGGCATAAACCTATTAAATCTCTGAAACTACACCAAAAAAGGTTGATGTTAATAAACTAAAAAATTCAGTGTCAGGAAACAGAATAAAATTCAAAACCAAACATCAAAATAACTCTGAAAATCACATATCCATGTAAATTATAGATGGCTTAAGTTTTTGATGAAACTAAAAAGAAAAGTAAAATTAAGTCAATGCTTTTTTCATCTGTTTAACTGAGAAAAACAAAAATTATTTTATTTTTTTTAAGCCATGCAAAGCATCTTCAGGAACAGGAGCTTTACTAGACACAAACCGCCCCATAGCTCAGAGAAACAAGCTTGTTACAGTTCATAATTCACAAACACAATTATAATTCATTATTTTCAAATATTATAACCCTTACAGCCACATTATTTTTCTATTTGTGAAGCCCACATGTTTTGGTCTTTGTACTGACGGTTAAAATTTTAACGTCTGTAAAATAAAATAATTTTTTTTTTCCTAAGTCAGGAAATTTTACAGGTTGATTTGCTACAATTAACAAATCTGGATTCAACCGTCTGGAGGGTTAATTCTGCAGGGGACCATTTCTAATAAGGTACCAGGACTCGCCTCCATTGAGCACACAGACTGAAGTCATCACAGCTCCCAGGAAGCCCAGTGCTCATAAAGAAGTGAGCGGCATCCCTCGGGAAGCAGCCAGAAAGCAGCCCACACGCTACCTGGGCTCCTCCCAGCTCATATTCACAAGCCCAACAGTGAGGGCGTTACCCAGGCGGCACAGGAGTTTCTCAGCACGCACCGAACCCTCTTCAGGCAGGGGAGGCGGGCAAACACCAGAACTTACTGACTCCACGCACAGCTACTCCCCGGGAGCCTCGGCAGAGAGGACGCCGGTGCCGCCTTTGCCGCGTCCAGCCGGCAGCCCCAGCTCAGCCCAGACAGGGCTCCTACTCGCAGCTCCCGTGGGAGGGCCGGCAGCACGCCCACACGGCCGGGCGCTGCCAGGAGGCCGTGCCTCGCGGAGCCTCGGCAAGGCACCGCAGAACACCCGCCCTGAGAAACCTGGTCCGAGGGCGAGAAGTCCCTGTTGATGGAACAGGGGGTCGGGAAAAGGATCATCTTTAAAATCCCTTCCAACCCAAAGCATTCCACAACTCACTCTGTTAAAGACCTGCACAGCCTCTCCCAGGCTTTGAGGCTATGCACTGGTAGAAAACAACCTGGAACTTAATAGGCCAGGCTGAGCCACGTGCCCTGCTGCTCCCTGAAAGCAAGAGGCCGAAAGAGGTAAATCCAGGCCTAAAGGAGGTTGATGAGGCAGGTGACATGGAGCAGACAAATGGAGTCAGCTATTCAACACCACCTTTGCCTTGGCCCTCTCCAAAAATGCCTCTGTACTTGGTTTCAGGAGGGTTGAAGAGAAGCTGAACTATCACTAACATACAAGAAAATATTTGAGATTGATCCCTACAAGTTATTGGAATCCATGGAGTGTATTGAGGAAACTGGCTGTGTCCCTTGAAGGCCATTCGCTGTCACTGTCAGAAGTTCATGGAAACCAGAAGAAACACAACAACTGGAAATAGCATCTTCAAAAACGTCAAACGGCCTGTGTGGGAACAGGCCAGACAACCCAAGTGACTCAGAAAATGGCATGAGGCATCTTGGAACACATTTTTGGACATACAGTGGATATACTGACAACAGTCAGCATAGATTTATTGAGGATAAATTAAACCTAACCAACCTGATGATCTTCTATAAATAAAACAACCACATTTATAAATAAAACCACCACATCGGTGGATCAAGAAAGAGCATCAAATATCACTTCTTTTGACAAGGCTTTCAACACCATCTCCCACGATTCTTCTTAGGTCATTACAGACTGGAAAGATGGATTGAAAAGATCAGGATCAGAGGGTGATGGTAATTAGGCTGCACTCTATCTCGATGCCTGTGGCAAGTAAAGCACAGCACGGATCAATCCTGAGACTCATCCTCCTTAACATCTGCATCGATGCTACGGAAGAGGTGACAGAACGCACACTTTTCAAATCTGCCCAACACCAAAATGAGGGCAGCTGTCAATACACGTGAGGGCTGGACTGCCATCACTCAAGAATCTGTACAGGCTTGAGGAACACGCAGACAAAAGACCTTTCCTTCCATGAGAAAGCCCAGCAGTGCACCAGGTTTCCCAGAGAGGTGCCTCTGCCTCCCCTCCTTGCAGTTTGCAAGCTGTGGCTGAATAAAGCCTCGAGCAGCCTGGTCTGACCCCAGAGCCAACTCGAGCAGGGGCTTGGACTCCAGCCCTCCTGAGGTCTCTTCCAAGCCTAACTGTGATGGGATCCTATCCCAGACTTCAACCTCCTGCAACCTGAAATGGTGAGAGTATTTCAGGAGCTGCCTTCACACACAGGAGGGAAAGCTTTAGGCAAGATTTAAACAAATGGTTTGGCTTTGCTACTCAGCTGCACCACACACTTGTCTTTTGCCAATGCCCACAAATTTGTCTGCATCCAGCAAAACTGTTCTCTGGAGTCTCTGTCTTGCCTTAGGAAAAAACAACAAAATCTCAGATCAAAACCATGTGCCATCAACAAGCAACAATACTGCCCATTCTAGATGCAGTAACACTGGATCTCCCTGCACACGGGGGTACAGGCCAACACTTCATTTCGTACTGTAACAGAGCTTTAGTCTGGGGGAAAGGAAACAAACGAACCCCTAATTAAATGAGAGCTATATGAAACTGGAAGCTGTCATCTTCTCAAAGTCAGGTGAGCTAACGACCTTCCTCTCCCCCATACAGATGTCCTTTGTCTGCCAGTTACCACTTTGTGACCTAAATTTAATAGGCTCCTTATAGGAGATGTAAGTCGCACAGCATAAATCAGCATGTAAGAAGCATATGCTTTTTTCTCCTCTTATTCCATGGCAATAGTCTCTTTTAGCTAATCTTCCTCTACCCTAATAGTCTTCTCTCACCACTCTTTATCTCCTATTTTATTTCACTTCCCTTCCTCAAACCTTTTCTTGTACATATAAGAAACTTATTCCTGCTGAAGTCTCTCTTCCCTTCTTTTTAATGGTATGATGAGCCAAGACACTTTATGTCACACAGCTTTCACATGACTATAATGTTCTGAATCTGTCTCTCTGCACACTGATGAAACCTGTGTAGCAAAATGTTATTTAAAGTTTGGTCCAAATCTCTTTGGATTTATCAGAATTACATAAGACTGAAAAGAAAAAAACAAATACCTTATATGTGGTGGGTAAAAAAAGCCCTCAATTTTTTTTTTTTTTTGGTGCTGCAAAGAATAGACTCTTGCCTTTTCATCTGACAAGTAAAAAGAGCTCATAACATATCCTTGTGGGAAAGGAGACAGTAAATTGACAGTCACATCTAACAAGTGTCATTGAAAATTTAGGCATAAGGCAATAAACTTAAAATAACTGAAGTACTTCAATAACTTTCTGGTAAATTATGAAAACGTGATATAAACTTGCATAATTTTTATAGGAACTCAATCTATTTCCTAGCATTTATGACCAGGGGGAAATGTTACAAAGGAGAAAGTAAGTATTTTTAGTAAAACAGGCCAGCAAAGAAAAATAGTCAATGTTTATTTCTGGGTTTTGTTTGGTTGTTTTGGAGTTTTGTTCTGGAACTTAAATAACAGTTTGAAAAATATCAGAAAAATGCTGAAAAGCAGCTGCAGATGTATGGCCTGTGATAGAAATAGCCACAGCAAATTAATTAAACAACTGAAATCATCTACATGTCATTAGACAACATTTAAACCATCTAAAATCATGCTCCTTTTACACTTGAAGGGAGTATTAAAATTAGGCAATTTTAAAATGGAAAAAATGAGGACAACATTAAAACGTTATGAAAACTGCAGACAACCAATAATTCCAAATTTCTGTCCCCTTTTCCAGAAGAAATAAAGCCAGTGCTCTGAACGGCGTGTGGTTAGCTCCAAGCTACTTGAGTATTTAAAATCCCAGAGTCAGTAAGGTTGGAAGAGCCCTCTAAGATGATCAAGTCCAACACCAACCCAGCACCACCGCCACATTCACCACTAAACCATGTCCTCAAGTGCCACAGTGACACTTTTTTTGTATTTCCAGGGATGGTGACTCTCCAGCTTCCCTGTGCAGTTTGTTCCAGTGCTTGACAACCCTTCCCATGAAGCATTTTTTCCTGATATCCAAACTAAACTTCCCTTAGTGCAACTTGAGGTCATTTTGGTTCATCCTGTCACTTGCTACCTGGCAGAAGGGACTGACTGACACTCACCTCACTACAACCTCCTTTGAAATACCAGACCATGACTGGAGTTCACTAGTTTATGGTACCCTTTACTGCCACCTGGAAAGCTCCCTGTCGGGTTAGGAATGCAGTTTCCTGCTGAACGATGACTATGGCTTGAGGGGCTCTTGCTCTCAGTTCCAAGGACAGCAATCAAAGCTCTTGCAGCAAGAGCTTTGGATATATGTGAATGGTGTCCAGGCCTAATTTGAATTTTCTTCTGCCCTAGTGAAGGTCAGTGAACAACTCCTGATTACAGTAACTCATTCTCTGTGTACTACACTTGGGCCTGCCTACTCAGAGGCTGAATAAAAGGATAGAACTTTTCTATGCCTCACATTTAAGAATGCCTCAGGACTACTTTAGCAAGTCCTTAAAATATGGGAATGAATTTTGAATTAGAATCTTGAGAAACAATTAATGTATCTGAAATGTTGTGCTAGTTTAAAATTAATCAACACTCTGGTAGGGAGAGAAGAGGACACCCACAGAAGTTTTCTCCCTTCCTCTGTGACTTGATGGGACCAGTCGGGGGCTGGTTTGGGTGTTGACAGCCTGGGGAACCAACTGGAAGACTTGGTCTGCCTCTGTGAATTCACATTTTGAAGGGAGCAAACCCTGGGAACTTCCCTCTTGTCTTCTGGCCTGTGAGCAGGTAACAGAGGATGTCAGAGCCAAGGCTGCTCCTCTGAGGCCTGGCGGGGGCAGGGCCAGGCCCTGCCTGAGGAGGTGCAGCGTGTCCAGCAGGGAGGAGGGGTGGCCATGGGCACTGGGGCTGCAGGGAGGTGATGGGATCCTGGAGGAGGGGTGGCCATGGGCACTGGGGCTGCAGGGAGGTGATGGGATCCTGGAGGAGGGGTGGCCATGGGCACTGGGGCTGCAGGGAGGTGATGGGATCCTGGAGGAGGGGTGGCCATGGGCACTGGGGCTGCAGGGAGGTGATGGGATCCTGGAGGAGGGGTGGCCATGGGCACTGGGGCTGCAGGGAGGTGATGGGATCCTGGAGGAGGGGTGGCCATGGGCACTGGGGCTGCAGGGAGGTGATGGGATCCTGGAGGAGGGGTGGCCATGGGCACTGGGGCTGCAGGGAGGTGATGGGATCCTGGAGGAGGGGTGGCCATGGGCACTGGGGCTGCAGGGAGGTGATGGGATCCTGGAGGAGGGGTGGCCATGGGCACTGGGGCTGCAGGGAGGTGATGGGATCCTGGAGGAGGGGTGGCCATGGGCACTGGGGCTGCAGGGAGGTGATGGGATCCTGGAGGAGGGGTGGCCATGGGCACTGGGGCTGCAGGGAGGTGATGGGATCCTGGAGGAGGGGTGGCCATGGGCACTGGGGCTGCAGGGAGGTGATGGGATCCTGGAGGAGGGGTGGCCATGGGCACTGGGGCTGCAGGGAGGTGATGGGATCCTGGAGGAGGGGTGGCCATGGGCACTGGGGCTGCAGGGAGGTGATGGGATCCTGGAGGAGGGGTGGCCATGGGCAGTGGGGCTGCAGGGAGGCCCAGGGAGGTGATGGGATCCTGGATCCCTCCTCACCCCTCCCAGAGCAGCTGCTGCCATTTCTAGCCCGGGCCCTGTTATCCTGGCCTTCCCTTCCCAGCTGGTCTGAGCCTCCTGAGATCCTGGCACAGCTCCAGTCTGACCAAAGCCTCTGCACTCCCTGTGGGAGATCTTAACTGTTTCAATGCTCAGATAATACTTACAGACCTTCAACAGTCCCTTGAGCAAGAGAAAAAAGAACGGAGAGGAGATACCAAAGTCAGTGAAGCAGAAGTCTGGTCCCAGATGGAAGGAGAAAGAGGAGACGCCATAAAGGGCTGCAAGTTCCTTTATAAGCTATGGAGATGGACTAAAATATACTAAAGATCCCTTTAAACCATAAAGAAAAAAAGACATGAGGGGTGGGGTGTTCAACATGATAAAACATGAGCAAAGGCCTTTATGCTAACCAAACAGATGATTTTATAAGAGGTATGAGCAGAGAAAGGAGAGTGATGAAGACCCTTTGCCCTGAGGGAAGAAGAAGACCTCTGTTCCCAGAGATAGAGATGACTTTAAAAATAAATAAGGAGAACCTTTGCTCATAAACAGCTCATCCTTAAAAGTAATACCCGATGAGTCTAACATAGCCCAGAAGCAGGCATGTGAAAAGCCGTGGAGATGGGAGGAGTTTCACGAGTGCAGATTCCGGGCAGCTGCTATTGGTGAAAGGTGAAGCCACAAGAGAACTGTTTTTTGATTCTTGTGGACAAGTCCCTATGGCAGGACAAGGGGAGACTCCTCTCCCTAAAGTAAACTGAAAAAGACTATTTTTAAGTTAATGACTAACTGGAGTGTTTCTGCATGTTATTATTGAAAAGGAGAAAAGGGTGTAGGAGAGGGAAGGAGAGGTGGTCTATATGTTTTATTCCGAATCTTATTATTCTTTTAAGCTTGTTAATAAATGTTTTTCTTTACACCTTTTAAATTTTAGACTTGCCTTTTTTTCACTCCTAATCCTATCTCACAACAAAAATTAAGAAAATTAAAATTAGCAAAATCCAAACCACTACACTAAATTAATGCCCGATTACGAACCGAAACCAGGACAAATGTAAACTTCTACTGATTAGTTTATTTGTTTGAACTAACATGAACAACACAGGCAGCAATAGAACATCAGGGATCTATTTCCTTCATATAGAACAAACCAGCAAAGCACTTTGGAACATAATTGAGCTCAAAACTCCAGCTATTTAATTTACTACTTAATCTAACGCAGTAAGTTTAAATGCAAACCAGAAAGTTTGTCCTGAAAAGCTTAACTGACACCTTTCAGCAGCATCCCAGCTACTGAGCTCAGTGTCAGAAACCTTCAGCATCAGCACCTCTGATGTTCCTCTGTAAAGCAGCAGATGAGTCACAAGGACAGTTAACAAGGGATCAACTGCTTGTGTAGGTGATGCAGGCGTTCAGCAGGTTTGGAAGGGCGAGGTGAATAAACAAAGCCGTACTTTTTTCATAAGGAAAACTCAGCTGGGGAGTACAGAGAGTGGGCAGTCAGTGCTATTATACAGGCAAACTATTTGCTCTCTTGCACTGGGAATTCCCTTACTGGAATTACTGCATAAAAGTGAATAAACTGAAGACCACAGGGAGATCCAGGCTGTCTAGAAAAGGGTAAATGAAGAGAGATTGGAAGAACTGGAACAATTTAGTTCCAAGAGGGATACATGAAAGACAGCAAGATTTATACTGAAATATGGCTTTCTTACAAAAATCCACTTTTGAGCTTTATTGTATTTTACAGTCCTTTATTTAGGCATAAATATTTGAATAAAGAAAACTAAATGAACATTTGTCCATAATTTATGTATGATCTGAAATGGAATATGCTCTAAATATTATAATTCTGATTTACTCTAATTTCTTGAACCCTGAGTGACAGAGTTTTATCAAGTCTGTGCATTATCTTTTAATTCCTTTCCAAAAAAAAACCTGCCTATGCATGGTTTAGAAGAAAAAACAGAACAAGAAAATTATATTCCTCTTGCCCTGTACCATTCTGATTACTATATAGTAAGGTAAATTAATCCTTCTCCCTTTTTGCCATGTAAAATTCCCATTTTGACACAATGTTATTGAACCAATTTCAATACAGAACAAGAACTGCACAAAGGAAAAATGAAACCTCTCTGAAGCTGAATGCAGCTGTCAGACAGAAAGAAAATGGGCAGAGACAACTGAATCACACAGTTACTGAAGGCAGCAGCAGCAGCCAAAGACTGGCCTGTCCAATAAAAAGGTCTGTAAAGATCCTGATAACATCTGGGACTGGAATACCTCCTTGGTGCAGCTCACTGCATAAGTAACACACCAGAAGGAATGCTTGAGCCTAAGGAGCCATTGAATGTTTAAGACTATGAATTTCCTTACTTGCTCAGCAGTACTTTTACATTTCAAAATTCGTCAAAATATTAGCAGCTAACGAATGCATTTGTCTTCCCTCATTGATTCAGACATTACTATTTACTCTGCACAAGTGAATTGAGTCATCTGAGACAAACACTCTCATTCAAAGCCCTTTCTAGACAAAAAAAAAATAAATTCTTGTTAAATCTTCAGGATATAGTTCCAACTCTAAAAATGCAGGAAAGCTAAAGCAACACTTCTACCACACTGAGAGAACTGTGTGGTAGTCAAAGAAAGAAGAGACTCCTCCTGACCACCTGCTGTAAAAGATGTTATAATTCACATCTCCCTAAACACCTGGTGAAATGGAAAAAAAACCCAGTACTTAGTGTTGGAATATTCAACAGAGAAGCCTTGTTTATATAAAATATAATAACACTCCACCTACTCTTAACATCAGCTGAGATCACAACTGTCTTGCTGAGCACAGAGTGTGAAGCCACAGAGTATATCACCATATACTTCTGAGTATCTGTGCTCACCTCGGAAGAGGGGAAAGACACTTTGAAACTTAAACATATGCTTCTGACTCATGGATAAGCATTAAAATGCATAGCAATTCTGTGCTTTATTTTATTCTACACTATCCTGTATGTTTCCAATAAACTTCAGAATACTTTGCATGTACTGCATATTTCTACTTACGGAAATACTCCATCTATGAGTCAATGTCACATACTTTTAAGCACCGTCTTTAATTTTTTACTTTACCATTGGTCATGGTAAAACCAATAAAAACTACAACTAGTCTTAATACTCAGCACATCTAATCATCTAGGAGAAAATTCAAAAGCCCAGCTCAAGCAAAACAGTTCCCAATGCTCCATGCACAGCCATAAGGTTTACAGCACAATAATGCTCTGCTCCTTTTCAGAGATTTCATTATTAGGTAAGTCATGAGCTTTTTGGGATAGTAAATACAGTTTGCAAGGAAGTCAGTCCACATGACATCAGGAAAAATCAGAATCAGGTTTAAAACCTAAAAGCACTGCCCTTTACATGTGTCTATCCTCAGACAGAGAAAGAGGAAAAGCCATTCCATTTTTCCCAAGCTGAACTATTTCACTGGATTAAAGCCCACAGTGACACAGCAACTGGTGTCTCAAATGAGACTCAGCCATGTGCCTGTTGGCACTAACAAACTTCACACACACGTAGACTCTACTTTCTCTACTTCAGAACTATTAAAATTCAGCTAGAATTCATTTTATCCCGCTCAACATTGTTTGGTAGTTTATACATGGGATCTAGTGTAATCACCAGCCTTTGCAGATAACTCATGGTCGTCAGCTGGGCACACTGACACAACTCTGAATTCTCTAGTAGTGGAACAATAAAGCTTCCAGCTTCTCTGGAAATGTTTCTGCCACAGGAATCCATCTGATGCTGCCAAAAAGCAAGAGGGATCCCATCTGTACTCACTCTGCTCCACACCATCTGCACCCTTCTCCTAATGCTGGTATAACCAGACTGACATGGGCTTGAGCCTGTCAGAATATATCCTGGGTCGGAACATTGTGCCACAGTTTGAAGATAAACATCTTGGTAAACAGCACAGACCATGCCCAGTCCTCCTGGCATTTTCTGTACTCCTCTAAGTATAGCAAGATTTATGGGGGTAATAAGGCCAGTTCAATATAAACAGTAGGTGAAGGCAAAACTCAATACTGATACTGGTTTACTACAGTTATTCTAATAATTTTGCAGGGACATCTCATGTCATGCTTCACAGATGGGATTCATAGATTTTCTTATGTTTTCAGTAGCCAAATAACCACAAGTACAGTTTGCCCAGTGGCAGCTGCCTGTTTCATACAAAGGTAGTACATGGCAGAAGACAACAGTTCCTATAAAAACCTTCTAGTGCAAGTATGTTTCAGCTGCATGTGGTTTCACTATTTACTATTACAGGTTTCTCATGCACTTCCCTGTTTGTGTTCAGGACAGGTCAGATGTCTGCACTCAGTAAATGTCAGACTGCCTGAAACTTACTGGCTGGCATGCTGGTTTTGCTTAAATCCCTTTTTAAGGCCTTTACTGGGATGAGTACCCTGCCTAGCAGGTGCTATGCAAAGACTAAAGCCTCCCAATAATAGCCAGTCTTTGCTCTGTGAATGATTTGAGGTGTGGGGCAGCAGAGGGAACAGACCAACAGGGCAATGCAGTCTGACACTGATGCTCAGTGCTGAGACAACAGCCCCAGAGCTTCAGCAGCCTCAACATGGTCAGGCTGTCCTCACAACTTTCATCAAGTAGAAAAGTACAAGAGCAGCTCCTCCTGAGAGCAAGGAGCAGCAGGGCAGAAGGAACTAGGGTGTGTTCAAAACACAACACTTAGGTGGGGGCCTAGAGAGAAAGGTTTCATCCCATTTAGGAAACATCATTTTGTGTGTGAGAGAATGGTATCATTTAATGAGGCAAAAAGTCTAACTGACACAATAAAACCACTAAGAGAAGTGGTTTGACCAATGCAGACTGAAAAAATGAGCTAAGTGGCAGTAACTTACATGGGCACTAGACACACGTGCAAATTTGTTAAAACGTTAGAGAGAAAGTCTTAAAAAATTCTTTCTGTAACAGTAGCAGGAATTCAGAGTTTTTCAGTGAAAACTCTGTGTCTATAAGCACTGCACAGGCAGGATTTCTGCACGCCAGGACTGTGCTTTGGTACAAGGACATAAAAAGAATGACAAACAGGTGACAGCTTCGTTTCCTTCCCACGGTGGCAACATGAACTTGATGCTTCAGTGTATCCCAGCTGCAGCCATGTTCTTCTGTATTCCTCTTCAAGGAGAAATCAAACAATACAAGAGGCACTCGTGCACCCCAAGCAAGCACAAAAGGTCATTTTTAAATGCTTTAAATGACAGGGAAGTCAGGCTTACATCTCTGTTATGAAAAGAAAAATCTTCATGCTGAGAAAGGAAAATTCACATGTTTTTCCCCTAAACTTCATTTTCAACTTTAGTAGGCACAGGAAGGCAGAACACTAAACCATTTTATTCAGCTCTGTTGTTACTGGATTGAACCTTTCTTTCCACTGCATAGAAAAGCAGCAGAATCAGAGACACACCAACACTCATGCTCTGAGGGGAAACCTGCCCCTTCCCACTGTGGGACTTTCAAACAAGACTGCCCGTAATCAGGGATACTCTTGGGGAAGCAGATGAGGCTTTGCTTGCGCAAATCAAATTTAATGTATCTTCAGTGTCCTTCAATCATGCGTAAAATTCCGTTTCTTTTAAAAAGAACTGGCACAGCTGCTCCAGGCTGCCACCTCCTCAAGCCCACACTGGCACATCACACCCCACAGCACCTGCCTAGGGTAGCACAAGGAGATGAAAGACTTATCCCAAGCACCCAAAGCACGTTGATCTCCTCTTTTGCTCACTTCTGAAGATAAGCACATTTTGCAAGTACTCCAGGTATACAGATGCTGTATACTGATCCTGCCGATCATTTCAAACAACTGAAAAAGCTGTTCATGAAAGTCTGGAGAATTTTTCACTGGTTCAGTCACTCTTAGACCACTGCTCCTTTCTTTCCACTTCTGATACTTCTCTACCTCCCCTCAGCCTGGAACAGGACTTTGCAAAGCTCTCGCTCAAAGGCAACAAGGAACAGAGTGGGCAAGTTTCCTGCTATTCCCCCTCCCTCAGTCTGCATTTGTAGGTACACTGTCTTGAACAAGTTCAGGAATCACCTGAGGGACAGGTTTTCCCTACTACATCTAATACCACTCATCATTTTAGGCCATGGATGTGCAGCCTAAGTAAATATAAGGACACAGTGACATCTTTTCTTTCTGTTTTCTATTCCCACCATAATAATCTTTAACACTTTTCTTTACTGAGATCATTACTGAGCAAAACTCCAGAAATTTTCTGAACTACCAATTATAAACTTCCTTGTTAGCGTTTGTGTTCAGATTAGAACCAAGCACTTGTAAGGAATTATTCTTTCCCATGTGTATTATTTTGCATTTTATTTACATTCAATTTCATTTGACATTTTATCACCCAGTCACTCAGTATCATGAGAGCTTTCATCTCATATTCACATCCAGGTCCACTTCACTGTCTTCCTGAATAACTTCATCTCACATGCAAGTTTAGTCACCACACTAGTTTACTCCTGACATTTCTTTGGATGACTGAGTGACTGTTTGGTCCTTCAACAAATTCCGTGTGGCTAAGTTTTTTTTTAATTACTGGAAAGGTACCTTGTCAAATGCCTTTTTTAAAGTCTAAATTGATTTTATATCATCAGGCTTTATCTTATCTACCTGCTTAGCTACTCCTTCAGGAAACTGCCAAGGATTTGTGGGGTTTGACTCCTGAACTACACTGACCTTTCCCCAAAATATTGTATTCATCTCTGTGTCCATTCATTCTATTTCTTATTATGGTTTCTACCTCTTTTCCCCACAACAGACATTGGTGTTAATTTCCATCATCCTCACCTACCCTTGGGAAGGCTGACTTTGCTTGGATTTTCCTGGGGTTTTTTTGACTGGTGGCAGACCTTTGGTCTATCCACCACCACCCATAAAGGGACTAGAGATGTACAAGACATGACATCCGTGGTGTGAGCAGATTCTGACAGCCTCACATCAAGGAGATCATGTCTCCACTCACTGCCCTCATTCCTGGGATTTCCTTGGTGGAACATCACATGTCTCTGATTGCTCCTTGGTGGACAGGGTATCGCCTTTTGGTAGCACCATTATTTTTCACTACTGTGTGTATTTGGCAAGTCAACCTTGCAAGCCTAAGGGACCTGAGTATCGAGTTTTTCAGTAACAGACTACCACAAGGATGGACAATTCCTGCCACCTTCTAGTCTCACATGCACTGTTCTGTTTTGTACAGCCTTTTTTACTTCTGCAGAATCCTGGCTAAGTTTCCAGCACTGTAGGCGTCCTGGTTCTGTTTTCTGCTAAATGAAATACTGTCTGATGAAAGGCTGCATTTCACTACTGCTATCCTGTAATTAAGAAAGCTAAACATAGATCAGATACTGTTTCTCAAGGTTTTTTGTTCAATGGATGCTTCATTATTCTGACCTCGTTTTCCATTAGCATATTGAACAGAGTAATGGATACGTATTGTTACCTATTAAAATCCAAACTACCCTGCAATCTGCTTTAACTTAAGATCATAAGTAAGTAATTGCTTTTGGATTCATAATCAATTCTGAAGTCAATACGTTACTGAAAAAGTAACTCTTTGCTTGGAAGGCGGCTGTATTTTCTGATCAGCTTAGCATTTCTTCTGTGTTTTAAGCAATGGTGTCCCCAACAGACAGAGACATAAATCCTTGAAACTAGGACAAGAAAAACTTCTAGTTCAGGATATTGATGTTTAGTTTCTATGAGAAGCTATAGCCTTTTAAGTCAGTTTGTATCACACCCATGACAGGGCCTGGCAATGTCCTAAATGAAGGACAGCATAAAAACTTCAGTTTCATGGTAATTTCCTTGGTGGCACAAGGACTTACACTATGTCAGTCCTCCCATTTTGAAAGCTTTTTTTAAAAAAGGAAATTATACCATCCGATGTTTATTTCACAACTTGTACTAAATGGCTTTGTGATACACCTTTCTGTATACTAGAGCATTATTACACTTGGAAGGATCTGTACACTTGCTCCTCATGTAAACTCAGCATTACAAACGTTTTATAACAGCTCCCAATGGAATATAAAAAAAAATGCTTAGCAGTTCTAGAGGCAGCAAGATAACAAAGATGTCCCTGATGCAAACAATGGTGTTCGCTTGTAAATGGTTTGAGCTGGTGATTAAACAATGTCTGCAAAGAAAACTTTTCACTACACTGACCCAGTTTAGCAAACATTTCCCAGTATAACATAATGTCCTTTGTTCCTACTGTCCTCTGTATGTCTCAATATGCTTCCTACCATAAGGGAAGCCTTTCAGTGTTACTCTGAAACAGCACCAACACACACACCACCTTTCCAGGAAGGTTAGGGGAAGTCCTTCTTGAGCCTCTACACGAAGCTCCAAGCCTCTTAAGTAGTACAGTGAGGCTGGTACAGAGACAAAAATCAGATCTGAATGGAATTAGTTTGAAAAAATAGTCTCCAAATCCTACACTGTTCACTGATTCAGGTGGGTATTTTAATCCCTCCAGAAAGGAGGAGGAAAATATGAAATAGTGAGCAGATTTTGATTATTCAAACCCCAAGAATTTCTTTCAGAAGTGCATGCTTGTTTTGCTCAGAGAAAAGCGCGTTTAAAAATTCCAGATTATTACAGAATTTAAATCAGATTAACAACTTGGTTTGATTAGTCCAGTGTCAAAGATGAGATCTGGCACTGGGGCAGTACATCAGGAATGACTGAAACCTGTCCCTGGCTGTGTCCCTGTCCAGCACACAGCAGGACCAGCCTGAGTCCCCGGATAGCCTCCCTCCACGGCACACAGCCGGCCCCCTTAACACAGGGATTCCCACAAACAGGTGTCCATCTCCCCCAAAAGCCAGACCCTCAGATGAGCAAAACCCACCAAACAGCCAAGAGAGCCATCTCAGCCTCCTCAGACAAGGATGTAGAGAGATGGCACGCCATGCACGCAGGGACTGACACTGCAAAGAGGCTGCCAGGCTGACCAAGGCTCACACACAGCTGTCTACGTGTGTGCACACAGACACGGGCAAACACGGGCACAACGAGGTTCTTTTAAAAAGTGCTTGCAAAAGATGAGGGAAAAGACACGCTCCCCTCATTCAAAAGCAGGGACAAGCACCTTCTCCCACCCATGAATACAAGAGGGAGCCCTGTGCCAGTATGAGAGAAACTGTTTCATCAAAGCTACAGGCTTTAGGGGGTTTTAGTTATTTTGCTCTTATCAGTCTGTCTCTCTTTAGCAAGCACTAAAATCCACTGAAAACATAAGTGAAAATGGAAAGAATACGACCTATATGAGCATAAGCCTTAGGATCTTAGCAACTGCTGCTAAAAAGCCAGGAGAACTGCAGCCGTGCTGTTCTCAGCCTCCTGGCTCCCGGAGCTGTGAAGCAGGGTCCTGGGGAGGGCCAGGCTGAGCCAGAGCTCCGGGCTCTCCTGGCCAAGAAATCCTCGCTCCCTTGCTTTCCTCTCTGCAAAACACGCTTTCTTCAAGGTCACTGCGAGGAGGATTCTGCCTCCGTGAGGCTGCCTTAATGACTAGTTTTCTCAACTGAAACTGCTCCACCAGCAAAACAGTATTTCATCTTCACTGGAAAAAATATTTCTTTGTAATTTTCTGAGCAAACCATAAGGATTAAGAATATATTTCCATCTCAAATAGATAATTTGCCCTGAAAGAAGTTGTTTCACTTTATTTAAAAAGTACTAAGCCTTTTAAACAGTTTGGAATAGATTTTCATGATATTCAAAATTAGCACTCTAAAACTGGAGAAGACTTGAGAAACTCTTCCACAAAGTAAATAGTAAAAATTTATGCAATTTATGCATTCACTCTAATAATCAAACATTTTTTAAAAATCCCCTACAACTCTAATAATAGATTCTCAAACATCTTCTGGTATATATCCTGCAACTGTTGGTAGATGAACATGAAAGACACAGGGTTTATTCAGAAGTCAGGAAGAGGCGGTGGCTTTTAAAAACTCAGTGGGAGTTGGGAATGAGTTTTTTTTGTACAGGGTCTGTGTCAGGGATTATTGGGGTGGCGTTGTAAGAGGGAGAGATGGGATTTTTCTTGTTCCAGCTTGATTTATTCTTTAGATAAGAATCAGTCCCACTAGTACAGTAAAATTAGTGAACAATGGCAGTCATTAGAGAAAAATCACTAAAATTTCTTCATGCAAGGCCAGTTATAACTTTTTTGACTAACAGAAAACTTAGACGTATATTATTTTGTTTTTCTGACCTATGGCCTTGAGTCTATTCTATTGCTATGTGGCACCTTCTGACCAATGTCTGTAATAACCTGCACAGCTTCACATACTTGTTATTCACCCTTACCTTAACTATTAAACCACACCTTACTTATTTTCTTATATCCTCTATTTTCTTATTTACTTAAAACACACTTTATTCTTAGCTATGAAATGACAAGCTTGTATCTTTTTCTTTTAGCAAACCTAATTCATGGTGTCAAGTTAAATCCCATTTGACTCTGTGAGAGTTTCTACTCTTTCATTTTCTACGGGTCTGACCCAGTGTTTCCAAAATGAGGAGATAAAGTAGGATGTAATTTTTTAATTATGGGTATTTCAGTGTTATTTTATTCTTTTTCAACTTCTATTTTTGCATATGCTTTATACTATACCTAACTGTGAGTGCACTAGTATAATAAATACACAAATACATCAGAGGGTGTGCTCAAACGTATTTTTAACTCATAGGAGCGCGCAGTCGAGAAAAGTTCAGAAAGCACTGATCTAAACGTGAAATTAAATCACTAAATCTGATCTCACGATGATGACTGCCCTCTGCATTATGCAGCTCCTCCAGAAAATACCAAATGAGTGAAGACCCGAAGTGATGGAATACAAAAATGGAGTAACTATGAGCTGTTGGCTGTGCTCTTGCTCACACGGACAGCAGAGCAAGTCTGCCACAAAGCGAGGGTATCTATAGCAGGAACACACGGCCATCGTGTGCTGGCACTACACCCTGCAGAAAATACCCTTCACAAAACACAGCCAGCCACATTCTTTTGTCCCTTACAGGCACATTTTCCCAAGCAACAACTTGAAGTGCTGCAATTTGACTTCTCTGAATGTCAAGAACTATCATGGTGTTTTTGCCGCACTAGCTGCCTTAAGAAGTTGCTCCTAGAGTTACTGAAGGTATGAACGGCAGGAGCACAGCTGAAGAGTAACACTCAGCTCAGAGTGCAAATGCAAATCCACTGATGACTACCTTGCTTGTAGCTTCTGTCATTGATCTCTATTCAATTTTTACTCAGCTTTTGCTGAAGATAGAAGATATACCACGCTTTACTGTGATTTGCTTGAACAAGACCTACAATTCTAACTTTCTTTAATACAATAAACTTCAATATTCACTGGCTCCACAACAACTCTTTCAGTAAATCTTGAATATCATCAGTGAGAACACGGGTTTTTCTTCCTAGAAACAACGGTGCAGTCAAAAAAGAATAAAGGTAAAACTGAATTTTAGAATTTCTAGGTGGGGGGGTAATACAAATTTCAGGTTCTTCTCAAAAACATCAGTCACGTCCAGCCACTTCCACTTATGCTACTGAGTGCAGTAGCTGCTTGTCACAGCACCTAAATGACGACTTTCAAATAAGGCAGAACACTTAACTGTGATCCCTGAAAGCACCCCCAAGGAGGTTCTGGTAGCTGGTGCTGTGCTGTCAACTAAAGACCATCTTGGGAAATCGTTTTTGAACCTTAACCTCCCAGCCTCGTGGAGGATAAGGAGATGATAAAAATAGATTATAAAGCAAAGCCCTTCTCCTATTGCCTTCTGTTTGTTTAAACAGACATATTTTATGCACACTGTCATTATACTCATTTTCTAAAGGGCAATTATAAAAATCCTTTTAAAGAAAATCGATTTCTTAGATTCCTGTACAGGTGCTGCTGACATCTGATGTGATTTGACTTTCTGTTTGTTACATGGTATAATTTCTCCCACTAGGCCCTTCAAGAAATTTTTCTGGAGTTGCCTTCGAGGTATAACTCATATGTTAGTACTCTGATCATTAGCTCCTGTTTCTAGAAAAAGTCTAGTAGGAGGCATCATGAAATGTATTTGCAATCATCCAGTGCCCCATGCAGAAATTCAGGTGAGCAATCTGAATATACTGCTTGAGTGCAAACCCCGGATTTATGTTTTCATTATATAGAAATCAGCCTTTCAATTACTAAAAAGACTTCCATCTATGTATCCCAGGACTGCTAAAATGTATAAACCTTCCAAGTGCCCTTTTTGTCTGAAATCACATGGAGAAATGATTGACTTGATGGGACATTCGAGACTAATGGCCTGTTACAGCAATCAGTAACTTCAGCAATTACTGAGCTGCTGGACCCACTCTGTACACAGCAGGGCATCAGCTCATGGAAGCACACTTCTGTCACACAATCCTTAAACATGAGAAACCCATCTCTACCCTGAATTTGTACATAAGCAGTAGGAACTGCTTCTAAAATGACCCAGCTGGTTGCATATAAACAGCTGGGGGGAACTCCCTGCTGCTGATCCCTGCAGAGGAGGCAGGTTTTCAGCGAGGTCCATTTCTGTGTGCCCTGTAACCAGCACACTGTGTGACGTGGCCACTGGCCAGGGCACTGCAGAGCCACCCTGAGACCTGCCAGACCCTCCCAACAGAGAAAGGTAAAGCAAAACAACCTCGTCCCTGTTCAAACACTGGCTGAAAAGAACAAAGTCCTTCCTCCTGTATTTCTCTCCCAGAGCATAACTTGCTTTGCATTAAGTGCCTAGAGCCTGCACAGCAACCCAGGCATTTATAGATAACTTCCATTCTGGCAAATTCTAGTTTCCAGATGATCTTTAATTCGAATGTGGTATTACTAGCAGATAGATACAGCTTTTTCTTAGCACTATTGACCTAATAAGGTCTTCACAGACAGAAAAATTATGGCCTGACGTCACATCCAGATGGCAGTCACATGCCTGAGCATGACCTAGAGAACAGTGACCCTGGAAAACTGATTGCTGAAGATCCTCAGGAACCGGTACCGAGTAGAAGGAACACTGCAGCACCTCTGACAGTCTAGGGTTAAGTAAATTCTGGATCTTTCGAGATGTGGCTTTTGTCAGCTCTTGATCACAAAATATTGTTTTCCTTGCCTTCTCCCCTCTGGTGGTATGTAAATTACATGCAAGAATTACAGTCAGCATTAAGCTCCTGTGACCGACTCTTACAAGGCCATTTTGGTTATAAAAAAGGGTGGTCCCCTAAGCCCACACCTTTCTTTGGCAGGAATTTATGAACTAGCTTTAAGCACCATTGACAGCCTGATTCATGGGTCACTTGCAAATCAGTTTTCCTTGCTGAATTATTACACTATTAACTCTACAGCTTTCTCAGCTTTACAAAGTGCACTTCTGTAGTGCGGGTGAAGGATGAACAGCTTCAATAAATTCCACTATAGAAAGGAACAATGAGGAGAGCATATTGCTGACTTTAGGATAATGAAAGCAACGCTGGATTTCAGATTGTTTCCATGTGATTAACATTGTGTTCTCAGAGGTGAATGATTTTTAAGGCTTTCATTTTCTAGAAGCACATCTGAGAAGTGAATTCAGGACATGAGACAGGATTTTATGATGGTTTATCCCAGGATTATTGTTCCAGGAGCATCCCTATGAACCACAGACCAAAGGGCTCACAGTGTTTTCTATTTGGTGCAAGATCCCCGACTCCACAAGAGCCAGGACAGAGCACACACAGAGCTGGCAGGAGGAGGGGTCACAGCCCCAGCCAAGAACTGGGAACCAAGTCACAAACCCATCTCTGCCAACCTTCAACCACTTGCCTGAGCGGCCACAAGATATGACAACATCAAGAATGTCTCTTAAGCCACATTTCTTGGCAGTAGTCTGCTCCAGACTGCATGGGTCAATCTCAGACCTAATATTATTAATGATATCCCAAATATTGGCTGTTTGAGAAATCACTGCAGGACTCCACAACAGGTGTGCAAGTTGCCAAACCACTGCTATCACACAGAGCCTGGACAAATCAATGCCTCGAAGGAGAGAGCCTTTCATTTCCCTAAGTACCTACTTCAGATTGCTTCTCATGGTGCCAGTCAAATGTTAGGTGTCAACATTTATTAGTTAATAACAAGTGCTGAGGAAAAAAAAACAGCAAATATTGTTTGATTAGGAGCCTCAGTAGAAAATGCAGAAAAAACTCCCATCTTTAACCCATAGTCTGACAATCATTTTAAACCACCTTTTCAACTTCACATCTGTTCACGAGGAGCAATGAAGCAACGAGCATGGAAGCTGTTTAACAGACATAAGCTGCTCCTACTCTTTGATCAACACAACTAAGATTCATTATTTTAACCACCTCTGTAATTGTCTCAGACACACATGCTGTCAGCAACACCAAGCCAGCTGGTTTTTCTTATAGGCTGGAATTTAAGAAACTGAGAATACAATACCTGGAAAAGAATAAAATACCTAGAAAAATACAATACCTGGAAAACCTCAGGGACTATGTAACAATGTTCACATTGCAAAGTATCATAAGTGAAGAAAAATTAAGTCCTCAAGGAAAAAGACCTTGAAATATAGAAGTCATTTTCTTTGCTAACCTCTTCTGTCATGATCTGTCCCGTGATTAAGTGGCCATAATCATCATATGGGCATCTAAGCTAAATAAGAAAATGAGGACATAATGGCTTATAAGAGACTTTAGGGTTTACCATGAAATAAGATAGTTAGCACCTAAACGTCTGACAGAAAAATAAAGAAAACCATTGTCTTTTCCCTTATCTCTGCTAATGTCCAAAGGAGCTACACAAGCAGGGAGGGCAATGCTGGAAGTCAGTTTGTGGTGCTGCAGTTCCACGCTGTCCTGTTCTCTGTCTCACTGCTGCATTTTCTGTTCAGCACGCACAGTAACTGGATAATAACAAGAGTTAGGGAGAAACAAAAGTCATTTTAAGAGAAGAATGGGTTACTCTTGTCTCCATGCTCAGAGATTAAAGGCCTCAGAGAGCTTGCAGCATACCCCAATGACAAGCTGTCAAGGCTTTCAAAGTAGAGAATGGATCCACTCACATCCACATTAAAAACTACCATCCATTTCCAGCAGAAACTAAAGAGAACAGGATCTTGAATTTTCAGTATTCAATCAAGCAGCCAACACATATGTAATGATTTTACCTAAACTACCATCTCTAGGAAAGCACATGGAAATTCACTTACTTTGTTTATCACCTTACTAAAATACCCCTTTGTTACAGTGAACGACAATGAAGAATTATTCCCAGTAGAAAAAAAAGCAGATCCTCCCCTCTCCTCAGTGAACTTAACTTACTAAATTGTACCTTAGGTATAGATGCAACATTGAGATACCATGAACTATCAATTACACACTTTCGTTTGGAAAAAATCATCCTAAATGTTCCATTTCTAACCGTTTTGTTTCACATGAGAACAAATCATTTCAGTAGGGTCTACCTGTAATGGTTCACTCAGAATTATGCACAGAAAGATCTACATCTGCATCTCCCAAGCACACCACCTCAGGGCAACAGTATCTGAGGATTCCCTGGAAGAACATCTCTGGGACAGGACCCCAGAGCCCAAGGAGCTGCAGCAGCAGGGGAAGGAGAGCCACGCTCGGTGTCATTCCTGGGCACAGGGCAGGCACACGGGAAGCGTTCCCCCACAGGAGCACGTTTGCAGAGAGTTTGTTCCACGCGGTATTTTGGAGGTACTTAACGCCAAAGGGCTCTCAGCAGGGGACTCTAGATGTTACTT
The DNA here is from genome assembly GCA_013400175.1 of Phainopepla nitens. Taxonomy (NCBI): domain Eukaryota; kingdom Metazoa; phylum Chordata; class Aves; order Passeriformes; family Bombycillidae; genus Phainopepla; species Phainopepla nitens. Next base: position 641,370 of record VXBQ01015298.1, read on the forward strand.
AATATGGATAAAGAATAATCATGATGTTTACAAAGCAATGAGGCTTTCATATGAAATGCACTACATCAATGCAATCTCTTACAAGAATTTAGTCATTTCTGTGGACAAACTTGCAAGCCACCACTTAAGAAATCTGACAAATGATGCAGCTCCTGCAGATGGAGTGCATCTTGCTTTACCACAAAAGCATCCTATTATTTGAAAACATTAACAGCCATATGATGATTAGACTCTAACAACTGTTCCTCATAACTAAGCTCCTTAATCCATTTGTTATATTAATAGAAAAAAAATTTGCTTGTGAAATATTTATGATAATCCTTAAACTGGGCATAAACAGCACAGAAATTATTAACTCTTAAGAAAACATCAAATTATGAGAAGGCAGCAGAATGCTAGTAAAATATACAGTCAAATACTTTAAACTCATTAACACAGCTGCACATGACAGACAGTTTCAATACAAATCAATCAAAGCATTAAAGGAGGTCATGCTGTGGTGTGTTTGGATTTTTGTAATGTAAAATAAAGGCCATTCCACTGCTTCCCACCCCCACCAAAAATCCTGTTTGGGGCTGATTACATAACCAAACCTAAAGTGATGTTTCTCTAGCCCTTCCTGAACTTCAGCAAAAGCATCTCATGGAGAAATTCAATCCACCTTCCACATCCAAAACATTTCAAGCCCCATTTGCTGCAGAATGCTGATACCCACCATTACCTGCCCTAATTGGGATTCATTACCTGCAGCGGGAACTAAAGGTCCCCTGTGATCTCTGAAGCTCCTCTGACATCTCCAGGAGAAGCAGCACCCAGAGAGTGAGTGGTGTACAGACCTCTCTACTAAAATGCAGGCCCAGGAGAGATTCCAATGTATTGTTTTGAAAGAGTGTGAATGGACATTTAATGACTCTGCTTTGAACATATTCAGGGAGTACTGATACAAAAGTGGGTAAGAATTCTCCTCCATTAATATTTATAATTGACATTAGAACACTTTACCTTTTGTTCTATTTGGGATTGATTACTCATACAGTAATTTGAGCTCTCTTGAATTTCATGTCCAAGAACAAGTTTACTTAGTTGAAACCTACAGAATGCATGAGGCTGAGCTTTGTTGTTACCATTTTAGGCGATTAAATAAAACACCTGCAGGAAAATGCAAAATAATGATCTCTAATTTCAATAAGAACTCCATCGATAAGCAAATTTTAAGAGGAATAAACAGTAATACAGTACATTACAGTCTTACTTAAAATATAAACAGAGTTTATATTTTAAAACTATGAGCAAGAAATAGCAAGTTTTTCTATCAATATCAGCAGGTATTACAGAATGACAAAACCTGAGAAGCGTTTTGTTTTCAAAGAAGATGATGAAAGCGCTCTAGAACAAATAGAAGGCATTTTAATAGCATTTAACAGACAGAAAAACTTCTCTGGTTTTGAAAGGTTTTTGACAGAATATGGTAATCAAATTCAGATACAGTCAAACAAGGCTGAAAACACTGGATTTCAGTAACAAAGAGACAACAGAATTAAGGCCCTTAAAAGACAAAGATATCTAAATAAATCAGCTGTTTGACAGGCAGCCAGCAATAGGATTTAAGTTGTGCATAATGTGCCCTTTTCAAAACCCAGTAATATCAGCTGAAAGACTCCCCTGACAAAGGAGGTCAAATCAGCCAGCACAGTACTTCACTCAGCATTAGCAGCAAACAACAGAGTAGCCCAACTGAGATAAAGACATAATAACTAAAAATTCTATTTTCAACTAAATCAAACATATTGAGGCAGTGAAAGATCCAGTCAAAAAGCAGTGCTGATATCTGCAGTCTCACTCAACACATCAAAACAAATCCGCTCTCTTCAGTAAGGGAACATAGAGAGGGCTTCCATGATCCACCCAGACTTTTCATACTCAGGTTAAGGTTTCACAATCAACCTAACTTCTGTTTTTCCTCCCAAACAGAGTGAAATTGATGGGGTTGTGCTCAGCAGTGCTCCTCCAGCCTCAAATCCTGCAATCCCTTTAAGCCCAGGGTGCTGAAACAGCATTGCCAAGCCATGACTCACCCCGAAGCACTGCACAGCTCCAGTGCCACTGGGCTGGTGGCCCTGCTTGGTGGCATCCAAGGTAGTGATGCCCAGGTGCCCTGTCCCAGGCACTGCCTCACTGCCACGAGGCAGAGCTCTGCACACCCAGAACAGCAAGCAGCCCTACTCTGCAAAGGGATGTTACCCCCTCAGCAAGGATGTTGTGCTAAGAGCTGCTTTTCCTGCTATTATTTGCTTGGGTTTTTCACAGCATATTTAGAGTACTAGATCTGCATCTCCCTTGATCATGCTATAAAAATGAAGCAGAACCAGCACAACAGCAGTGAACCACTGACAACAGAAACACACAAATATCTTTACTGGAGACAAAATTAACAGTCTCTTGTTGTCAAAGTGAAAAAGCACAGAACACCTGAAAAAACATCACAAGTTTATCATTGCTGCCAGCAGTACAAGCCATTCAGCATCCACACAAAGAGGCTAGACTCTGTGACTGCTACAAAAATAGAAAAAAATAAGTACTCATCTTTGCCCTGTTACTGAGAAGAGAGATGCCAGACTAAATGACGATCATAGTGAAAGCCACTGAAATCATTACACCAGCAAATAACTTCCCTCAAGCTTTGCCTAAGTGTTATGGGAGAGAGGAGCATTGTCACAGACACAGAGAGAACAACAGAGATAAGCTTTCTGGAACTCTACCTGGTCCCACTGGCATTAGCTGTATTGGAAGAAATACAAAGATATTTCAAAACACTGGTTAAGTGGGAAGATAGATGATGTCATGATGAGCAATTAAGCAGAAGAGATCACGACTATACTGGATAAGACAGAAGGTCAATCCTACAAACAAGGAAAGAAAGTACAGAAGGTAAGTTTCGTTTAATGTCATTTGGGAAAGAGCAGACTTAGAAAGAATGAACTTCAAAAATTGCTCTGAACACAAAAGTAGAGATGGTCTGTTTCAAACAAGAGAAATACTGACTGTCCTGTTCCTGGCCACTGACAGAGCAAATGGCAGTGACGGAGACATAAATCTGACAGCGAAGTCTTTACTCACCCCACATGTGCACTGAGAAACAAACTATCCCTGTAGAGGAGAAGTACTCAAACTCGGTGGGCATACCTGGGAAGAGTTAAGGCATGAGTCTACTTCTGGCTTGCCAGCACGGGGCCAGGTTGTGCTGCAGTCCCCAACCTTCTCAGGCGCTCCGTGGGCTGCCGAGGCGCAATGCCAGCCATGGTGCAGTTTCCTGGATGCCTCCTGAAAGGCGGCTGCAGTAAACTGGGAGGTTGGTTTCTTCTCCCTAGTAACAAGCAATAGGTCAAGAGGAAATGGCCCCAAGTTGCACAAGGGGAGGTTTAGTTCAACGTAAGAAAAAATTCCTGGGTGGAAAGGGTTGCCCAGGCAAGTGCTGCATCGCTGTCCCTGCAGGTCTTTGTAGGACACAAAGGTGTGCCCTTAGGGACATGGGTAAGTGGTGCACTTGGCAGTGTTAGGGTTATGGCTGCACTCTGTCTTAAAGGTCTTTTCCAACCTAAATGAGTCTACCATTCTAATTCCAAGCCTTGCTGGTTTTTTCCTTCCATTAAGCCTCAACGTAGAGTTAAAGATCAAAGAGCTCTGTTCAGCACAACAGAAATTATAATGCTCTTGCACCTGACCTTAGACCATCTCCAAAGGAGAAGAAAAGGTACAGGGGTTTTCTGCAAGTATTACGTGCCACGGATAAAACTTATGCTACGTGACTATGCTTGTAATTTTCACGAGCAGTTATTTGAATACAGCAAAGCACAAGGGTGACTAAGTATGCTACTTCTGCTTCTTACTTTTCCAAAAATTTTAAAACTAAGAAAGAAAAATGAAAAAACCACCACCATGTACCCAACTATAGAAATGGTACAGGGAAAAAATTATTTACTTTTTCCGAAGGGTTTTGACCCCCGCAGTTTTCAGTTTGTTTCTGACCTGTCCTTCTACCTTCATGAAAGCAAAGCCATGTGACTCAGCACATTACACTCCTCTACAATCTTCAGTTCACTTATTCTACTGGGACACAATTTGCAGTTCCGTTAGATGAAAGTGGAGTTCAGAAGAAAAAGGATGGAGCTGTTAGCAAAAACTGCTAAGCTAATTTTTGCCTGCAGCAACGTTCATAAATCTGCAGCAGGCAAAGTCTTAACTCTTTCACCTGCAAAACTAAGGCAAGAAAACTGTTTTCCAATCCCATTCAAAAAAAAAAGGATCATGGTCACTTTCAAGTTTCTTAGAAGTGCAATTCATGAGAAATAAGTCTGCAACAGCAAATGAAATTCAGCAAAGGTCCTACGAAAATACACATCCCAATACTTTTACCTAACATGATAATGCTTCTGCAAAATGAAAGAAATTGAACCGTTAAAATGTAAAGTAACTTATAATCAAATTACTTGCTTCTCTACTACAGTGAACATGCTGTATTTAATAAAAAGTGAAATGCTAAGTGAAAAGCAATTCACTAGAAGTCTTGGTCTTTACTGATAGGCAGACAGTCTGTGGGTTGTTTGATTCAGTTCTTTTCATCCCACATAGAATGATATCAAGGCACAGCCTTTTTTCCAATGCTCATTCATCCCTAAAATCTGTTGCTTTGTTTCACTGTTCTTTTGGCTAAAAAGGAATTGGCAAGAACCGCCTTCACCACACACTCTAAAATAGTTTCAGTGAGGCCTTTCAGTCTTGCTTTTTGAGAAGCACTCCGGTTTGATTCTTAGCTCAAGCAATTCAGCGGTGATTACACGCCAGTACCTGCTCAGAAGTACTGTCAGATAAGAAAATGTTGCTCCCAAAGACCGATAATGCGCAGGGTTTGTACGGGTTTGATGGTGCGCACATCCTGAACAAAGGATTCCATGGCTTTCATAAGCACTTGATATTCTGGGGATGTTTCAGCTTAAAGGTAATATTTTTGTAATCCACATGCTCAGAAAAATCTGAAATCTTGAGAAGGCAACCAGGTTTTGTTAAGATCATGAAGACTTAAAGAGGCACTCTGAAAGGAAACCACTGCATCCCAGTTGTGTCTGTGTGACAGTACTGGGAACAGGCAGGTTTCTACACAGTTACTCCTCACTCTTGGAAGAGGTCATACCAACTCAACAAGCTACCAGGAAACAGCACTGTCTGCTTAGGTTTCCATGACAAGCTTTATGCACTTCCCTCTGTTTTTCCTGCAATCTCGAATCTCCAAAATAAGACTGTCAAAACCCAGCAAGAGCATACAAGCATTTCCCTTCCCGGGAAGAGCAGCAGAGCTCAACAGGAGGCACTGGAAGCCAGCACACCCTAGCTGAGCTCCAGATAAATTTTGTGCTTCTGTTCCCTAGTTACAACACCAAATGAATGTGCCTTCTTGTTGCTCACTGCTGAGACTAAGCCCTTGGCTGGCTCTCAGTGCTTGTGGAGCAGTTCTGGGCACTGATGCAGACGGCAGAAAGCGACTACAAGAAAAAACAATGGCAGCAGTAGCACTGATCTGTACATCTCTTTTGCTGGTTTTTGCCATCTTAAGCTGCAGCTGCCTCTGCAGAAACAGCACAGATCACTCAGCTGTTGCCACCTTGGCTTCAAGGTTGTCACTTCTTTTCTCCCAAGTTTTAAGTACATCTTCCTAGAAACACCTCCATCTTCGTACATAGTCCATTCAGACTCTGGCAAAAACAACCCAAACTGAAGCTAGAGCAAACCTCCTTTGATGCAAAGACAAAACTGAAAAGGCTGGGGAAAGAAGAACCAGAACATTGAGATAGAAGCCACAAAAGCAGCATTGCTGGTGCTCTTTTGCTACAAATATACAGGAGATTATTTAAGTTACGGAAAACTGAACTTTTAAGTCTTTCCCACTAACCTTTCCACCATCTGCTTCTTGATTCTTCCTGTGTTTTACAGGTCACAAGGGTATTGGTTACTGTCATCCACGGCAGTCTGACTGCTCTAAACTGTCTGGCTGTCAAAATCACACAGGGAATCCAAGACAAGACCTTCCTTGAGGCACCTAGTATATTCTCCTCTAGTTCTCCCCCTCCACAGTACTTTTTTCTGTATTCACCTGTATAACCTCAATTGCTAACACATGAGTATTCCAAGCAGGCTACAAAGAGCACTCAAATTTTCCCTCATACAAACGTAGGAGAAAGATTATCATCTTCACAACAGTATCAGATTTAGGTTACCTCGACAAAATACAAGCCAATCCAAACCAAGATTGACATTTTGAAGTTAACTTCACAAATGCTCTCAGTACACCTTATCCTTCTGTGCCAGCCTTTCTTCCTATGCCCCCCTCCTCGCCAAGTATGAAAAGGTCTTTGGTCAGACTCTGCCCCTTATCACCAAACTGTCCTTTACTATCTACTCAGGAACAGTCTCAATGGCCTAACACAGTTGTAAGAAGCAGCTTGGAGTTGGAGTCTTGCATTTTCTTTTGTTTCCAGTTTTGAGCAGAAAGACAAACTCGTGTCCTGTGACCTAGCAAGACAACCTGGGACATGAAAACTTGTCACAGCTAGTCTGTAGCTGGACAGATCAATCTGGCCATAAATAGAAATCCGATTCAGCTAGCCTTCATTACAGAAAAGAAATAAATAAGTCCCTGGGCGAGCAAATATAGGTTGGACTCAAAGCCAAGCAGGAGAGCTCTGCCCATCCCAGTCTATCCTGAATGCACGACACTGGCCAGGGTGGTGGGCGGGGCAGAGATCTTACCCGGTCACCTGCAGGCGTGGGGTATTTGAGCCTCCTGTAAAAAGGAGCTCTCGGCAAGAACCAGGCTGTTTGTCACACCTCCTGCGGTGCGCTGGAGTCGTGTGTCCGTGTCCCGCCCAGCGGTGGGTGGTACCGGCACCCAGCAGCGCTGAGGCAGCAGGGCCAGCAGCTCCCTCCCAGTGCCAGGAGCACCACGGAGCCCGCACACGCTGTCCTGGGGCACAGGCTCCCACCCACGAACAGATTCTGAACTGACTGCCACCCTCACTGGGCAGCAGGGCCAGCAGCTCCCAGCGCCAGGAGCACCACGGAGCCCGCACACGCTGTCCTGGGGCACAGGCTCCCACCCATGCAAACAGATTCTGAACTGACTGCCACCCTCACTGGGCAGCAGGGCCAGCAGCTCCCAGTGCCAGGAGCACCACGGAGCCCGCACACGCTGTCCTGGGGCACAGGCTCCCACCCACGAACAGATTCTGAACTGACTGCCACCCTCACTCGGCCGTGAGCCTCGTGTCATTGAACTGCCTTTGGCTTGGCCATTCACTCCAAGGGAAGGAATTTAGCTGCACTGGCCTTCTTGGCATTGAGCTGCTTTGTCAGAGAAGAAAAAATTTACTGCTTGTTCTGGGTGGCAAACACAAAATTCCTGAAAGAATTATACCTATTGTTTGAAGAGCAGGAACAAAACACATCTTATCGGTGTTTGCAGATTGAGTGGTTTGTAAGATTTTGATCTCTAGCACACTCTTAATTAATTTCTTTATCGACCTCAAAGCTACCCAGGTAGTACAACTTTCAGGTTGGCTGGGAACTGTAATTACTGAATATATAAAGACTTTTGATCCACTCTGTTTCCATCCTCTAACTATAAAAGAGGAGTGTGCAAACAAACTGTTTCGAGTCTACAGCTGGTACTGATGCCTGCAGGCCAGATATACTGTAATAAGAAACTGACCTAATTCCACTAATCTCAAAGGAAAGGCCCTTATTAACCTTCACGGGCTTCCATCAGCACTTGGAACAACTATATTTTGATGAATTAGACAATGGTTTTGCCCTTTTCATTCCAGTCTAAATCACGCTTTCCATAAACTATAGATATATATTTTCTGTTCAAAAATATGACAACGCTGAAGGACAAGACAGTTTTACTGGAAAAACTAAACAAAGCTTCCCCAGCTGTACCTTTGAAACCATTCTTTTCTGTGACTGCAGGTAACCATTACTCAGTGAAAAAATGTCATTCAAGTCAATTTCTATCTAGATACCAAGTTCAGGATTCTGCACAAATGCCTTGTAGGCATTTCTCCTCTTTCGCCGAAATAAATTTGTACTGACACCTAAAAGAGCCTACAATCTGCTGGGAGCAGGTGAACCCTTATTATTCCTTACCTGAGATGAGCAGGTATTTAAAGTTCATTTTTCCCTGAGTGAAGGTCAAGAGTTGTCCAGTGAATACCCTTAATAGTACCACAATAATTTGGCCTAGAATATTATAAAAAATCTGGCACAGACAAGCTCAGAAAATTTCACTCTACTTTTCTTTACCACCTGTGGAAGTATCCCTCAAAGGTGTCAGAAATTACGTAATTGTATACACTAAAAAGTCCAGTTTTCAGCTTTCAATTTAGAGCTACCACTTGTGGGCAAACAAACTGTTTGGCTTGGGTCTTGATCTTCTTAATGAGCCCAAACCTACCAAAGAGATTTTTATCTGAAAATCTTTTCCTGTACAAAGCATCTATAGTTCCTTCCTTAGCAATGATGGAGTAGATGTAGTTTCTATCAGCCTCCACTTCCTTATTCTGAATATCCTCGGTTCCCATCAATAATGCAGTTCCATCTGCTTTTGGTTGCTCTGCCTTTATTTAGGAGAGTGACATTACTGTTGTCTTACACCAGCTGTATCCTGAGGAAATGTAATTTATCATCAAGGAAAAAAAAATAAAGTTCAAAGTCAATCCAGTATCAAAGCATCTCCAAAACTACACTGAGCTATGCTGCCTGTGCAGAAGTGACTCAGAGCAGAGAGCTACGAAAGCTTTACTGCTTTGCCACAGCACAGACTCCACAGGACAGCATGTGCCTGGTGCTGAGCAAGGAACCTGAAGGGGAAGCACCACCAAAAGCACGCAGGAGGGCCACAGAAATGTCTTCTCAGTTATATTTAGGAAGCACCAAAACATGGAACCTTTCTTAGGGGCTGCATGAAGGAATCATGCCAGAGCATTACTGTCAAGGGTTTGGTCCTTTCTGCAGTCATTACTGAAAGGTGAAGTGCAGAGTGTTCTTTAAGAAATTTAGCAACATGTTTGGTTGCTGAGACCAGTTCCCTTAAAAATTAGGGACCCTGGCCAACCTGAAAATGCATGAGGAAGTCTCCCCATTTAGAGAACCTGAATCAATCTTGCTGTAGATAAGATATTCCCCACATTCCATTAAGGCAGGTAATATTTCCTAATTACTTTTGCTGATCTGAATAATTAGGATTTCATTCTTTTCATGAAAAGTTCCCTAACATGTGTGAGCAAAGTGAGTTAATGCCAAACAACCTGCCCTTGAAGTGCTCTATTATCAAAGCATATGCTTTCAACACATCTTGAGATGCAGCCCCTGCCTTCAATGCCATAAAAAGGTTCCGGTCCACAACAGGGAGGCTCAGACAGCTTTAGCTGGCAGCAATCACTGAATGCTGTTCTGAACTGTATTTGGGTTTCTTATCTGTTACACAGTCTCACTGGTTTGTAATCCTCTCCAGGACTTTCTGTCTAGCATGGAGGTGAAAAGAATCTCTCCCCCTGAATGTAAATGGTTCGCTGTGGCACAGGTCTCCCCCTCATTCCAGCCATGTGCATTAGTTATCACTTTCTCTTGCAGCACAAGGAGGCAAGAACAGCCTTTACTAGCACATGGCAGTTCACCAGACAGCACATCTGTGCTTGATTGCCAAGTGAGAATTTGTGCCAAGTCACCATCCCACACTCAGAAGTTCTGGGAGGAGATACTATACAAACCCTGGCCATTCATTTTTCATTAAAATGGTGTTTCATTTTCTCATGTATCCCTACCCAGAGTGAGAAAACACATGACTCTCACAGCCCATCCTGAGCTCCCCACAGCTGAAGGCGCCTGTGAGAGAGTTCTGCTAAAGAGAAGGGGATCACTGTTCCTAGCAATGAAGCACCAGAAAGGAGAAGTACATGAAAGGAGATATAAAAGGCTATAAAGAAACCCCACGGATTTCTGGAAGTTTTATTTTTCTGTGGTGCTGATGATACTATGCAAGGAGTCTTTCTTTTTTTTTTTTTCACTAAATGCCAGCTTTACATCTCTCAGGCTAAACACAACACTGGAAATCCCCAGGAGCACTGCAACTTGAGGCCAGAAGTCCTGTTTGTCACACTAAGACAGAAAGTGCACCACATACATTTACTAGGCTCTGCCCTGCTCCCTGCCCAAGAACTATCTGAGCTACAGCACCCAGAGCCAGCTGTGTCCTTATATATTTTTCTCTTTTAAAAAATTACTTCAGATCAAATTGGTGCTCCCAAAATATTTCAAAAGAGACAAGATAAATGTTTATGCCATTCTAAAGTCCTCAGTGCAGGATGCTGGCTGTAGATGACACTACCAGGTGCTGAAAATGCTCTGCCAGTTTCTCCAGTTGTTTCTAGACCTGCTCTGGATCATGTGCCATGTGTCTTGCCTTACCCTGAATCCTCAGTTTTGATTTCCTGCCTAATTGCTCAATTCAGCATTCATTTGCTAGCAGAGTCTGCCCTTTGCCAGGCTACCATGTGTTTTTCCATCATTCTGCTTCACTGGTAGAACTGGTTGAACAAACAACAATCCATAACTCATTCACATTTCCACATCTAAAATGCCCAGTTTGGTCCAGAGAAATATGTAATGATCCTATAATACTAATTTTTGGTACATGTTTCTATTTGATTAAATACTCTTAGATATCATCTCTTGTGCACTTCTTTCAGAAGGTGCTTAATTAATATTCTCTAATGATCTCTAGTGTTTCTATCCAATGCAACAATGGGCATTAGAAGCTGAGTCTGAAGCTGCTGTAGCCATGAAAGGTCCATTGATTTCAAGCAGAAATACACACTTTTATTGAGAAAAATGCTTGGTTCATCAAGTTCAAGCCCGTGTTCCTGAAATTAGATAACCTTCAAATAGCAGCAAGTAAATACAGAAAAGGAGCTCCTGTGTGCAGAGTGAGCAGTTCAAGAATGAATGTCAGGGAAAATTCTTTCCCTCAGGGTGAACTATGATGCCACAGATAGAAGCAATCTACAGTTCAGATTGCAAACTAACCCTTCCTGCCCTAAATTCCAGAGCCCTTCCAAAAGGAAATCTGGGTGTGTGCAGACAGAGAAAGCCACGCCACAAGTGCCTACATACCAAGGCCAACTGAGGCACTAGAGAGCCATGCTCAGTGTCCCTCCCAGCCAGGTTTCTGTGAGCCCAGAGACAACGTGTTCCACTGCTTTATTAATTATGTCAGTCTTGAACCAAGCCTCTTAAATCTGTCTTTCTTGGGATGCCTAACTTTGGAGAAACTGCTTTGAATGAAAGTGTATTTGACCATTTACTACTGGTAATCAGGCAGAAAATCGTGAGAGAGAAACCATGTGCAAACTGATAGATCTCAATTAACCTTGATAATCATCTCTCTCCATGAATTCACGTATATTCAGCCCTTCTCTCTGTACAATGAAATGAATATAAACCTTCTCCTGTATCGTTTGAGGACAGAAAGAATTCTTACCTAGATAGTCATTTACCCTGTATCGCTGTGAACACCTTAACCCATAAGATGCTATTTATTGTACTAAAAGTACTAGCTACAACAATCACAAAGCATTAATTTGCTATCTTGATGTCAGAAAACCCAGTTCATCCTCTTCATCACTATTTCCTCCATTTTCCTTATTCCATAGTGCCAAAGGCACCGGCTGAGATCGCTGCAGGCCAGTCTGCATTACCTTTGAGAAAGAAGATGGTCACTGGGAGAGGACTGGAATAAAGATAAACATCACTCCTTTTTTCCAGGGCAAGAAGCAAGAGCCAGGAGCTACAGGCTGACCTGCCTCACCTCAGTCACAGGGAAGGTGGTACAGTAATCCTGAAAACCACTTCCAAACAGAAAGGACAAGTGGTTAGCATGGATTTACAGAGGGGGAATTACGTTTGAATAGAGTGATGGCCTTCTGTGACAAGAAGGGTGGCTGGTGGACGAGGGGAGCCAGCAGATACTGTGAGACATGGGCAAGCCTTTCAGCACAGTGCCCTCTAACATCCTCATGGACAAAGGAGCAGCTTCGGAGGGGGTAAGCAGAGAACGCGCTGCATTCGCCGAAGCGTCAGGCTCAAAGAGCTGGCAGCAGTGGCACAAAGTCCAGCTGGACACCAGCCACCAGCAGAGCACCCCTGAGTACAGGGAGCAGTCCAGTGGATGATGGGACAGCAGCTCTGCGAGCCTGCAGGAGCTGCGGGGCGAGGAACGGCCCGTGGCCTCATGGACCTCGAGGGGATGGAGAAATGGGCCCACGGGAACATGGTGAATGAAGTTCAACCAAGCTCCCTGTGCCTGAGGAGGAACAAACCCAGGCCAGCACAGGCCAGGGGGTCGGAATGGCTGGAAAGCAGCTGTGCAGAAACACGGGCAGAAGAGAGTCCATCAAAGTGCCACAAATATTATTAAGAATCTGGAACACTGATCTTATAAAAAGAGGCAAAGAGAACTCTGATTGTTCAGTCCTGAGAAGAAAAAGCTTCAGAGGGACTTTATCGACACCTGAGGAGGGAGGAAAAAGATGGATGTTAATCATTCTCAGGAACTAAGACAAGAGGCAATTTCCACTGAAATTTTCATTTAAAACGTACAAGAAAGCTGTTTTATTGTAAGAGTGGCTGAACTAGAACAGGTTGCCCAGAGATGGTTGTGTGGCCCTAGCCTTGGAGATAATCAGAACCCAAGTGCCCTGGTTGAGCAGGGTGATGAGACAAATCTCCAGAGGTCTCTTCTGGCCCCCATGACTCTGGGGAAAAACAAAGCAATGGACAGCACATTCAGCTTTATCCACTCAGATAATGGCTGGTAAAAAAGACAGACCTGAACACAGCAGAAGGAAGGTGATTTACAAAATAACATTTGCTCTGGCTGACACATCAAGCCTGGCATAGCTGCACTACAGCCTCACAGTAGAAGCACCAGCCCAACCTCCCTCTCCTTCCGCCTGCTCTGTCTAAAGCAGAGTTTCCAACTAACTGCAAATGTATCACTGAACTGAAGTTCTTCCCTTCCAAACACAGAAGGTTGTACAAAGAGGTGCTAATCGAATATTTTTTCTTTATCAAACATCTCCATTAGCTTTCAGTGAAATGTCTAAATGAACAAAAAGTCTCAAAATAATTATTCTCAGGGGCGTCCTAAATCACAGAATAACAGCCTCTGGCATGACATTTTCAGTGTGCCTTCATGATCAATTCGCCAGCATTCAAAGTCTGATACTCCACATGAACTTTAGTGCTATTCAGCACTGATTGTTCTACTGTTCCTTAATTCTCTGCACACACATGTCCACTACATAAACAAAATACATTAAATAACAATAAACAGAACTGCCCCTCCACACTGTTGCCAAAGGTGAGGAGATTGATCCTTTCATAAAGCTCTACCAAGAGCACAATCTGCAGCCTAGGACATGGGCTGCAGACAGGGAAAAGTTCAGAGTGAGATTTTAAAGCTTCTTATCAAATATTAAAACTGCCTAAAATCAAAGGCCTAATTACAGGATATAACATCAAATATTCAAATGACTCTGCATTATTACGGAAAGAGAATTAGAAAGGTTAAAAAATATTTTGTCATTTTAATCTGAATTTGAAGAGGTTGGGATTTTTTTCTCTGTTACAGATCAGCTAAAAGCCTGCCAGAAAGGCCAGGAAAGAACAAGGTAAGGAGCAAATAAACTGAAGAAACAGCTGAAATATGTGTGAAGAATTTCTTTCCTCCTTATTATTTCAGTTAAGGTAACAACTTATTCCGTTGTTTGTTGGTTGCTTTTTTTTTTTAGTTCACTCTTTTTAAGTACTATTTCTTCATGTGATATCAAATTACAAAATCTCTAGATTTATATCTCCACATTTTGCTTTAAAAATGTATGAAGCAGTAGGTCATTGCAATTACTGTGAGTTTTCCAACCCAGAACAAGGAATTTGTCAATCTACCTGGTGACAAGTGACAGGGTTAGAATGACAGATCAGAATGACAAAGCAACTATTTTTCAGAAGAATTCATACATATGTGGCATGCCATTGTATGACTATTCTGACAGATTTTTCTAAATTGGCATGTCATTTGGGACCATCCCTCATGGAGATTTATGCTCCTAAATCCTAACAGACAGATTTTTACAGCCCACTTCTTTCTCACAAAAGTAAGTTTGTGTGAAGTAGCAACTTTTAATGAAACAGCCATCTTTTCAAATGTCATCACAGGAGTCTGTTAAATTTACAGCTGGCCCTGACTTGATCCTGACATTGTTAGCATGCCATTAAAACAGGGAGACCTACCTACATAGGGAGATTAACTCCAACAGGTGAAAGCAAATGACACAATTGACTATGCATATGACAAGAGGCAGTGCCTTGGGATAAATGTCACAGTGTCTTTGGAGACAGCCAGTGGGACAGCCATCTGTGATGGCTGAGGACAGGGGAGAACACAGCAGCACCCTGTCACCCAGGTTACCCGAGGCCAGCAGAGAGGAGCAGCACTGCCCAGCCCGAGGTGCTGGGTGGGACACAGCGAGGCCTCAGAGGCACTGCCTGCTCGCGGCTCTCCAGTCCTGGGGGCTGCCAGGGCTCTCTTATGGTGCCACAGACAGGCACAGCCCGAACAGCACATCCCAGAAGCTACAGAAATGGCAGGGAATTGGGCAGAGCACAGTGCACCTGCGTGCCCGAGCTGGGAGCACCCGGGGCAATATGTCCTCATACGACCCAGGCTAAAAGATTTAAAACCCTGTACTACTTTGGGTTCTTGCAGTTCCTCAAAATCTGCACATCTTCCCACACTTTCACCACAGAACACCTGCAAAATTCAAAGAAGGTGACCTAGTCCTGGGGCAGACACAGCTCTGCACAAATGCCTAACAGGACATGAAACCAATGCCAAACTACACGTGACAAATTCAGCTGGCGTTCAGCTAATATGGTAAACATCTTAAACTAAGGCAGTCTAGTTCTTTATGTTTGCACCTCCTGGAGTATACTAATGGCAGTGCCTAGCCCTGGTGAAAGTGTTTAACTGTGACAGACCTGTTGGAGCAGGCTGCAGTCCGTGCACAAGCGAGTTAAGCGCTCTCCCCTGTCAGACAAGCAGCGAGCAGTGTCCCTGCTGCGGTGGTGGCAGTCCCCGGCCCGGCCCATCCCCCCTAACACGGCACTGAATCCTTCAGCTGCAGCGGGCATCTGCACAGCCCACACAACCTGCTCCTGGGGAACTCAACACTCGGCACTGCCCAGGAGGACAGAGTGCTTTGGTGCCCTGCCAGCTGAATCCTGACAAGGGAAGTTCCCCCGTTTCTGCAGTACAGTCTAGAAACAGTTCCGCAATTTCACAAGGTCTGCTCTGCTCACAGTGTAACTTCCTTGTCACTCCTAAATACTGGGAGGGTGTCACAAGCCTTCTGCACACACAACGTAGTAGCGTGCTGAAGCTGCAGAAGCGCTCACTGGCAAATCAAATCATGCACACACTGACACCTGCTGTGTTCTGTGACTTGCATTTGTTGCTCTGCCCACGCCCCTGCCCTTGCTCTCTCTGACCATGCAATCACAGACAGTGTCAGTAACAGCAGCGAGTGTTTTACACTGGCTCCATCCATCCCACTCTGCCTGAGCTTCTGCACGTCCCAGGATAACAGTGCTGTTATCTAAGGGTTGTTGTCTTCCTTCAGAGTTAACTATGATTTTAGAGCAGGAAGGCTCCTTGTACTTCTGACAAAAGACTATATTTAGGATCGGCACAGAAAAGTGTAAATAGACTTATTACAGACGCTATTTATTAGATAATAAATATTAGAAATATAAAAAAGCAAAATAAAACCCTCAAGAAAAAAATCAGATTTTGACAGTTGTTTAACTTACAAAAATATTTTGGTAGAGAAGACTCTCACTACCTACCCACTGAAGCATAAACTACTTCTTTTTTCAATATCTTGACAGAAGTGGAATATAATGATCATTATTTACATTAGGAGGCCTGATGCCTCACGCATTGTGCTATTGGGTTCAAACCAGAAATTGCAAAAGCAAATCCTGACACGTGAAAGGGTGAGGGGAAGAAATGTAGGTGTGCAGAATTCAAACACACCATCACAAGACTCATTTTGCTCCCTTTAACGGAGGTGACAAGGATACAGAAGTTTCAGAAATTCCCTAGCCAAAAACGGGTGCCTTGAAAACCACAAGCTATCAATCCTGCAACTTCTGTGAGCTGCTGAAGATATAATCCAGGTAATACCTGCCATGCTCACTGTCATGATTCTACAAAGCCATGAAAAAAATAAATTAAAGTCTACACATCTTCAACAAACCACACAATAAAATTCATCTCAAGTTTAACGGAGGACTTCAAACATTATGTTAAGCCAGAAAGTTATCACCCCATAGTACCACCCTAGCAGTCACAAGTCTCATACATTTGGCAGAGTCCGTTGTACATGAGGAACTCACTTATAGAATACTGATCTTATATTATGCAAGTAAACCAAGATATAAAAAATACTTTAAATTAAAATTAATTTGAGCCAGGTAATACAGATTTGAAATATAGATATGACGACCACTGGTCATATTCTAAAAACATACCTTTTTATTACTTGGAGATTCCCAAACACATTCATCCTTATCTTCCTGGATTAATGATTTAAAAGTGGGTTGTCACCTTCAATAGCTGAGGTATAATAAACTGCTGCCAACCCTACCACCTGCATATGGAGAACAGGAAGGGCTCAGACACCTGAGAATGGTTCCCCCTGAGGGACGAAGCAATTTAGTTCATTTGTTTGTCATTTTGTTTGGTTTCCAGAGGCCTAATACTGGCTTTATTCCAAAAATGCCTGGTTGGAAGCTTATGAGAGGCAGCACCTTAAAGCCAGCAAAAGTAGCCCGATGGGCTGGAGAACACTGACCTCTTTCCCCAGATGAGAACAGTTTCTTGAAAAGTCACAGAAGCGTGTTCATAAACTCCCCTTCTGTAGCCCATTTCCCTGCCCCCTTAAAGTCATATTTAAACAAAAGAAAATGTACGGGGATTTTTATGGGTCTACATTCCTATTATCATAAAATTTCTTAGACTTTCTAGAATACCTTTTATTGCTACTGTGAGAAGGCAACCCAGCTCACATTACTGGGCATTTTATAGCTCTCTGTTGGGAAAACACAGGTTTCAGACAAAACTACTGTACTTATTCATGGAGAAACTTGATATTTTGAGTGAGGGCCTTTTATAGTAACATATACAGGCCATGGAAAGTTAAATTTATATAGAAAACTATTTTATAATTTTAAAAATCTGTATGTGTTGATGCGGTTGTTTATCACTGTTGTTCAGAAACTAATGAAAACCACTAAGTGCCCTGATTATAGATTTCTATGAATTATCCTATTTAGATGATGTACTGAGACCTATTTTTAAAGCCATTTCTAAGTCGCTACTATTTTTAAACATTAATATACAAGTTTCAATAATAAGCTGAAAGATTGGTATAAACAAGCCAGAGAAAACATACAATAGAATAAATATCAATCAGAATGCTAGAGTATTTTGAAACTTAAAAGAATTGAAACACACTATCCAGAAATGGGGGTTTTAAGATTTGATTCCTTTTAGATGGTTTTCTGTAGTTCCTTTTTTTTTTCCTAGTATTCTCTAAAAATGAAATCAAGTCAAAAATAATAGTTGTATTTAGCAGCTTCACTTTCTAGAGGAGCTACAATTTAAGGACTAAAGTTCATTATGAATTGAATGTTAAGGCATAATTGTCATCCTTTTATTCAAATATTCCACAGTACTGTGAAAATATATAGCCAACTACAGCTCTGATGGTGTGGCATCCCTTTCTCCCTGTAGCCCAAATCCATGAGGCACATCCCCCTCTCTGGTTCAAAGGCACGGCTGGCAGCAAGGCCACAACTCTTGAAAGCAACGCTCCTGCTGGATTTTTACTTCCTTTACTTGGATGTCAATTCCACCAGGCTTCACAATCCTCTCCCTGAGAACCCATGTGGGCAATTAAAACCATCTTAATTCAATGTAGATAAAACACTTCCTGCCCTACCAATCACTCAAGCACAAACATTTAATATACTTTGGATATAGGGAGAATAATTCCAATTCAATACTATAATCTCTGCAGAGAATCTCCAGTGCTAAGCACCTCAGGATTCTAAAAGGGCCTGGTCAGACTGGCTGACCTCTAGCCACCTCAGTTAACTGCAGAAGTGAAGTACACGTAGTGCAGTACTCAGGGAATATACTGCAAGAAACCAGAGACAAAGAGTTGTTCCAGGAAATCTGAAAGAACTGAAAAGGCCAAGTTCAGTTTACACCAGTCAAAAGCCGATATTCAGCAACCTAATGTTTCCAAATATGCTTTCTTGGATGCTGTCTGTAGCACCTGTTAAACGTTTTTACATAAAGACCAAACCAATCAGCAACACCCAGATAACTCAGATACAGTATCTTATTAGTCACCTTCCTGTAAATGCAAATGCTTGACACAAATCCTCGACACCTGCAGAGAAGCACAGCCACGATCTGGGAGGATTTCTGCATCCCTTGCAGCAGGCTGTCAGTTACTGAGGCAATGTGCTCATGCTGGCCACGTAAATGGGCACTGCAGAGCTTGCAGTCCGTGATAATCCCGGAACATCTCTGCTCAGGGATGGAATGCAGTCTGGGACTTCACACCTGCTACAGGTTTCAACAGAAGATGTAAACAGGGAGGACATTATAGCTGATTATATGCAAAGACAGACAGTCATCATGAAGATTGTCAAGAGCCACAATGAGTCACAAAAGCACAGTCACAAAACAAAATCTCTTTCCAAGAATCAAGTGCTGTGAAATTCTCACAGCATGACCATACTCCTGTGATACTCACATACAAGCAATGATGTCTGTGTTACATTAGCTACAGCATTTCAAAGCCCACCCATGAACAAGTTTCCAAGTACATGATGCCTGAAATGCCTAAGGAGACAAGTTGGATGATTCTTAAAGTCACAGAATAACCACAAGTTTTCTCTAAAGAAGCTATGAGGAAACCAGGAGACAGCATATAAACTTCATGGCCAATGAAGGCTTTCCTAAGCTAAGTCTATTGTATCTTAAAGAGGTCCATACCCTCAATCAGATAATGCACACGGGCCATGGGGGTGACACACGTTGGTAGCTATTTTTTTCCCAGTTTTTAAGTATACTGGAAAGGCAGAAATAATGCTTTGATCTTCCTCTAAGCACAGTGCAAGCCCATGGACAGAAAGGTATCACTCTGCCACTGTGAAAGACTCCCTGCCCTTCTAAACTCAAGTCTCCATGCTCTGAGTCACTTAAGCTGGTACTGAAGAGCTCTACTCAGTCAAGGGTACAGGTCTGAGAACCAGGAATTCTCACCTACCAATTTCTGAGCAATTCTCTCACAGAAACCCACTGGGCTAAGTCTGCACAAGCCTCACAATCCAGCACTTGCAGCACTCGAGCAGGCCTGCTCTAGAGAATAACCCAATACCTGTGGTGTAAGAGTTTCTAATTACAGAAAATGAGGAGGCTGCCTGGCTCAAGGAGTTTGCCTTCCCTTTGTAACTGACCTGAGTCAAAAACATTCCGAGACACAAGAAAGCCGTGGCACAGCTTCTGTCCCAGGGGACCAGGGAAAGCACACAGCAGAATCCATCTCTATGGTGCACAATGCACAAGTAGGGCTGGTACAGCTCTAGAAATTCCAGGTGTTATGTGCACTGCCTCCACAATGGCCTGCAGCCTTTTGCACTAATGAACTAGGCCTTCTTTAGCATATAACACTTCATATACGTACTACACCCAGATATTTAACAGGTACTCACAGAAATCTATATAAAATATGAAAATATTGTTGTGCTTTTATCCATTTTACACTTCACAAATGCTTCCTTTTCAAGAAATGTAGGGAGGATGAGATGCTAGCAAATGTGGAGAACAGTTCAAGTACTGCAGTACTCACTGATGTGTCTACTTCAAAAAGAACAAACAGATGCTCAATTTCTTACCTCTAGCCTCAGTGTAAATAAACGATACAATATACAATTTGAAATATATTTTTAAAATGTATTTGGGGATACAGAAATGATCCAACTGTCGATGACACAGATTCAATCCATCTCATCACATAATCCTTTTAGTGTGGTGAACCAGTTCTGTACCAGAAAATCTCTCACATTTTGATTTGTTAACTTATACTGATTGTCACGATCAAGATTGCTCTTAGTCAATAAAGAAGTAACTACCTGAATGATTATTCTACTAATTGCTCAGCTACTCAATAGAAGGGGAAGTAATTACTAAAATAGTTCAGCCATCACCAAAGGAATGACGGACATGCAGAGGTTGGAAATACAAAACATAATCTGTAAAACTATATGCTTAATTAAAGAATGAATAGTTAAGATATGTTTCAAACTCTATGCTACTTAGTTCCATCTAGAAAGACTGCTCTCAAACATTCAACACTAACTCCATCAAAAAGGAAAATCCAATACACATAATTTAGCAATTTAGTGGGCACTCATATTTATTCCTACTGTAGGAAGTACCAGCAACTGGAAACCAAAATGAATTTTTATGATGGGCATTTAGACAGATAAAGCACACTACTGAGGCCCTCTGCAGATCAGTCTATAACAGTCGATCTAGAAAGGAAAAAGGATTGCCAAGGTTAAAAAGAAACAAATAAACAAACCCACACACAAATAAAAGAAACCCAGGGTGTGATCAGTTCAGTTTCTTTTCTCTTGATCAATACAAGAGAGCCTAAAAGAAAGAAGAACAGAATTCACAATAATGTTCCACAAGGAACTCCTGTAACAATTGATTTGCAGTAGTTTAAGGACTGAATTTGTATGGGTTTGGTTCAGTTTTTTTTTTTTTTGTTAAGTTTTTTAATTTGTACTTCCCCAGCACTGAAACTATGGATTTTGGGTGAAGTAGACAAATTTCAAGAAACTGTATCAAGTATGAAAAGAATGTGCCCTGTTTCTAAAGACAATCTGGTAGGCACCTTAGCACCCCAGAGAGCTGCAGAGCTGCAAGCTGTGTTACTCCCTGAGGGGGAGCAGGCAGCAGTGCCTGCTAGGAGCCTCTGCAGAGCTGCTGGCCTTCCCTCTGTAGGCACTGCACTGACTAGCACATTCTCAGGGTCCAGGATCAGTCAAACCTCACCAAAGCACAGCTCTCTCCCAAGGCACAGCCTGCACTGCCGACTCTGCTAGAGCAGGACCTGAAGAGGTCTCACAGGGGAGACAGGAACCTTTAACCTGGCATCGTCCCTAAGTAGGAACATCAGAGCAATCAAATAGTGGCTTCAGTTCTGCTGAGCTGCAAAAGTCAGCAAACCAAGCTTCTTCTGTTCTTCACCAATTCAAGCTACCAGCAGTCAAAAGCAGAGGCTAATGAGGCTTTAAAATGCTCCCTAATTACTTCCTGGACCAAGGATGATCCTTTACATCATCAGTTTCCCCTACAATCATTTAATATAACTAAAATGGGGAATCTTTCCATTTTACATCTTATTTAATGCCTTTTTTTTTGTCACTTACTACATGCTAGTTTCAGTTTAAGTGCAGGGATTTTTAAAGCAATTTTTGACTCTTTTTTCTAGGACTTCCACATACACATTAGAAAAAAGGTAAGTAACTTTACCCAAGGACCCCCTCATTTAGTTCAGCACAATAAAAAAATCTTCCAGGAAGGCAGAAAAAGAGTATCTGGAGAGCTGCTCTGGGACAATGATTTTAAAGAGTTCCCTTCCTCCTCCTGACTTTTCAGTCTCTCTTTAACAAGCTGGGTCAGATGTAGAGTCCTCAGCAGAGCACTTGTACAGCTGCCCCTCACTGTTAGGCCTTTCATGGATTGCTCTGCTGTGGAGCTGCCAGGCTTTAAAGGGGCAACCTGGTCATCAGGGGAAAGACTTCCCTCTGAGAGTTCCTCCAAACTCAGAGGCTGATTGATTTCCTCCTCTGTGATGTCCTGAAGGGCATCAGCAAAGAGTACTCACAAGGCATTAGCATCTGAAGAAAGCACACTGACTAAAGGCTGAGTTCTATTGTGCCATCAGCTGCAAATCCTTGTCCTCTCCCTCACACTTTGCTGAAAAAAACAGGAAAGCCACTAAATCCAGAGTTCCATCTAACCGTGATTTGGTGAGATAAATCTTGCCTCACATGGGCAAATCAAGAAATTGAAATTAATCACAGAAAATGAGCAACTTAAACCAGTTCTTCATCAATGATTTTTGGCAAGTTCTAACAGAACAAAATAAACAACAGCACTTCTCTACAGCTGACAGAGGCAGTTACACAACCATTATGCAGGAGATTTTATTTTCTGGTCTGCACTTTATAAATGTAAATTTAAAGCAACATCTGAAGGTTACATGGGATTCTCTTTATTTCCCATATTTGGGAAAAGGTACTGTGAAAACTAAGATACTGTCAAGCTTCCATACTTTACCCTCTTTAAATTCTTTGATAATCATTTCTCATTCCAGCCAGGTGCTGCCCTTTGTCCCTCCCTTCTTCCTCTCTTCAGACCCATCTCTGAAGCCTGATTCAGCTGCAGCAGCTCTGGGAGCAATTCATGGAGCTCCATCCATTGGCAACTTCCACCTTTGTGTGGGAACTGAGGTTTCACTGCACCTCCTTGAGAACAGCTGGATAGGCCCTCCGCTCAGAGTGGCAAATCCTCAGCCCCTACCCCTGTGCCAGGCTGTCCCCCAGCTCCTTAACACGTCTGCCAACAGGACCAGCCTTCCCAGGAGCACAGAGGCAAAGCCTGTGCCACAGCACAGAACCCAGCACGGAAATACTGCACTGTGGAGGTGCCATTCTCCAACAAAGAAAGGCTTCCAACACCAGCAAGGAGCCACTTCATTTATCCACAGGGCCACTATTCTGAAAGCAGTAAACCTGTTTCCCAAGATGGCAAATTTGGACTATGTGGCACTTCAGCAATCCTACCACTTCCCAGCAGCACATGATTCATTAATGGGTTCATCTCCATCTGTAAAATTCTAAGGCAATTAAATAGGAATTGGTGTTTCTCCAGAGAGGCTTCTCCAGCTATAACTAAAATAAAAGTGCGACAGTGACTGGCATAATTTTTATCAGCAATTCTACTGCAATGATAATACAGCAGCTTTCACATGCAAATATACGTACATTTAAATGATTTAGAATGGATTAAAATAAGGAGCTTAATAGATTTCTTTGCTTGTGCTCAATCTTTTCATTTGATTAAGAATCTTATGAAAGCTGCCTCAAAGGAATTCTTTTGGACTGTGAAATGTCATTATACTACACTGAAAATATTCTTGCCACATATGAAAGAAACAGCGAGTGGTTATAAAGACACGTAAAGAGCTTGCTATGAAAGAGTTTATTCAAATCAACATTCAGCAACACACTAAATATGAAGGAATAACCAAGATGCTTGTTTGAAAGTGTAAACATGATGGAGATACTAAAACTTTCAAGAGAGGACAGGACCATTTCCACAAGATCTATCCATTACAGACTAACCTCATGAATAATTAGGAATCTACAGTAACATGGTTCTTAGCACACTTACAATAACAAAGCACCATCAAAACAGGTTGGGTCAAACCTCATCACATGCACTAATGGTTCCTGTCCAGGGTTAGACAAACAAAAAAAAAGGTCATGTCTGCAAACTTCTAGTTGTGCTGTCTGTGTAGCATTCATACATGGGAGGAATACTGCAAAAGAAGTTCATTTACACTGAATTTTCACAAACGTATTTTCTTTGCTAATTTTAACACCCTTTAGTAACTCTAACAATGCCACAGAGAAACAAACACTAAATCAGAGTTCAGATACCAATATTTAATTACTTGAAAAACGATACCTTATTTGCAAATTACCACAATACAGAGTGTTTCATATCATGATGAATAACTACAGAAATAGCACCTATTTCTCTGAAGAACCATACACACACGAGGTTTTCCCTCCTAGTTTATGCTCAATACTTGACCTTCACTTGCCTCAGCATTACCAGTAACTAAACAATTGCACACACCTCAAATTTTTCTCTTAAGATTTCTGATCCTTATATTCCTATGATCAAGACTGAATTAGCACTGACACTGAAGGGAGATTTCCATTCCAAAAGGCTAGAAAGGACAACCAGAAGGAACTCTAATATGCCTGCACAGACATGAAAAACAAACAGATGTTAGTTTATAAAAGAGAAAACCCTCATGCTTCCAGCCAGTAATGATTTTTAACACTTCAGACCAGCAAGTGTAATCCAAAGTACGATTTTTAGTTTCATCTGCAGAGTTAACATACTATTAATTAGCATTCTTTCTTAAGTCAAAATTTTGCATTTTGTTTGGGTGGACTTATTTTCATGAAATCCAATGCTGCCTACAGTGTTTGTGTGGGAGACAGCACTTGTGTAATCAAATGTAGAAACATCTTTTCTTCATGCTCAGATCTCAAATTTAATGACTTGCATTTGTAAGTTTAGAGAAGAAAAATTGAAGAGTTATCCAAGTAAATAGAATTTAAGCGTCCTGTGACGTTTCTTAGCTCTATTTTAAAAGGCTTATATAGAAACAGTTTTCTTCACTGAGCAAAAACATCTTCAAAACCATGACTTCTTCCTGTTAATGAGATTCTCCCTTTGTTCTCATGAATAGTGTCTGTCCCTGTGTTTAACCTACAAGGAGCATTACAAAAGCACCTGTATAAAGTCACTGGCAGTGTTTTCCAGGCTTTCCTAGGAAGGTGGTCAGTAGTTCCACACCTGACCCTGCTATCCAAGACCAGCTGGCCCCCAAGGTTCCCCTGCTGGAGCACACAGGGGCTGAACTTTGCAGTGAGGCACTGAAGGCTGACTAGCTCTGCAGGAAGCCCCAGAAGCCAAGGAGTGGTTCTTCAAAACTCACTGCTGGCTGCCACAGCACACTTCCTTCACTGCTCTGAGGCACATATGCCACCAATAAAAATAGACAATGTTCAGAGCAGCAAGAAAAAGGGGCTCTTCTGATCCCTACAAAAGCTATGGAGGAGGCAAAGAACAAGGGCTAGAGTAACTCCCTCATTAGCAAAGACACTCTGCCTCTTACTCCAACATATCATCATGCAAGAAGTGGAAGCAATGCCAACCTAGCCACTCTGTCTCCCTGCACTTGTCCCTCCCACGTGAGGATAAAATGTGGGGACAAGAGTCAGAATCCACATCTGTTCCCTGGAAGGAAATGAGAACAGCGGTGGAATCCAATTTGTGTGTTACCCTATCAAAAAAACAAGCACGATGCATTACAGACATGAACCTGACCCCACTCCTGTTTTCATTCTCAGTTCACTCCCACACACTCTGTATATAGATTAGAATTCCCTTTTTGTGTCCAAATGCACCCGATGCTCCCAAACCTAGAAAAAAGTGCTGAATTGTATGTCAGCACAAACAACAGGTAAACTCTAAGCAGGTTTTCAAAAAGCTCTGTAAATTCTCTATGGCATTGGCCTAATTTACAGACATTTTACACTGAAACAGAGCACCAGGATTTTGCTTTACTGGCAAAGAAGACACGTGACCTGGATCAGCTCTGAAGTGTTTATTGCCATCAATGATGGCAGCCCAACAGGTCAGGATATTACTGTGCCTCTAAACCCAAAGTCAGAGAGGGCACTTGGCCCTATCATTCCAGGTGTTTCATTTGAGATATTTATTGAAAACCTGCAGAGTCCCATCAGATCTGTTTTGCTATTGTCCAAAAATACATACCGTATTCTGTATAGCAGATATTGAAAATCCAATAGAATCTCATAAATCATTATCTAAACGTGGATGTACTTTAACTCATTGATTTCATTTACTTCAAGAGCACCTTATTATGTTTGTTGTACTTTAAATAATAAGCACAATCTCCAGTGATAAATTACAAGTGTTACAGGGAGACTAGTGTGAGTCTTTCTCATTTTTTCACCTGTATTTAATGTTGTGCCCTTGGCCAGAAGAATATATGATGCTTCCTGGAATTTTTTCCTTTGTGGAAAGAAAAGAATAATGATGTTGATTCACACCTATATTTTATTTGCTTTACTCATCCACCTCTACCAGTGTTTTAATCTTTCACATTCCTTCCACAGCAAGTGTGAACTTCACCTATCACAGATACTTTTACTTACTGAACTATTTCTTGCTGTATTATTACATAATAAGAAGTTAAGCTCAGCTTAGTCCTAAAACCTGAAAAGCAACTTCTGTTGCTGGACATGGTACGCTACTGTTTCATTTGTGTCAAAGAAGATTTTTTGACAAAATGTGCTGGGCTTTTTTTCTTCCAAGTCTATATATTTTCTTTCAATATAACTTTTGTTTAAAAATAAAGAAAATTAAAATCAGCTCTCTAATGAAATAGATCTTTTCACTAGAAGGAGTGAAAAAATATTTCAACTTCTCAATTATTTCCCATTTTATACTTGAAATAATTTTAGAATTGCACTCACACCCCCTCCCCATCTGGCTATAAATATGAATTACGAAAGCAACAAAACAAACCCATAGTTTGTTTTCCAAGAAAAGAAGAGTAAAGAGCAAGTGTGAAACCCAGGAGATGTTCTGGGAGGCAGAATAGCAGCCAGGGCAGTTCAATCAGCCACTGCCACTGCGAAAGGAGACAGAAGCTGCTCACACGAAGGACAGAAAGGATGGTTTGGATATAATAATAAACTGACTCTAGAAATTAATAAATCTGTATAAGCTGTACAATAGTTTATATTTCATAAATGCAGAAAATCTGAGTGGTGAGCCAGACCAGATGCCATCCTAGGTCCTTCTCAAACTACGTTATTTTTGATATTCTACAGAAGTTTCAGAATAGCCTATTCCCCAGACACTCTCCTCCATACCTTCTAACATTGAGTCCATGATTTGATCTCAAAAGCTCAGATACATTCTGGTTTTAAGCACCGATAAGAAACAAGCAAAAACTCACTCCAACAGAAATTCTTTTACTTTAAGTCAAAAACATCCATATTGTTTTTTTTTCTACAGGTCTCTAAACCGACAGGTGCATCATCACACAACTATTAACAGAACTGCTTTACTGATCAGATTTCAAACTTCTGAATGAGAAGCCAAATTATTCTCATTACCAAAAATAAGATTTCTCCAAAAAAGCAGAGATAGTCAAGGGGAAACATATGCAACAGACTTTGATTTTTGCTTGGGTCAATACAGCAACCTTTACAAGCATCTGAAGTAAATTATATAAAAGTTAGTATCTAATACAAATACTTGCTAACAAAATTTTAAAAAGGCAGTGGAAGCCTTTATGGGAATTTTTTGCTGGTAACAGATTCTGACAACTTGCAGGTGTATACTTCATTCATTTCCTGCTCAGAGAAAAACTTGTTGGGCTTTTTAGGATGATGGAAGTGTTCATTGCTGTCTACATCTAGTTTTAACTATTCCAGTTAACCCTCTGCCTGAACTTACAAGGCTTTCAGCTGACAGTTCCATTATATGAAGAATTGAAACATCAGTTGTGGGTGACTTTGAATGATGCCGCTGCTCAGTGCCCTCAAGAAATCACATCCACAAGACTCAGGTGGCCAGATTTGCAATATAAATGGAGTCAGGTGTCAAGCTGCTCTTTTCAGTAATGATGGATTCAATTTCTCCTCAAAAGAACTGGAAAACTTGGATAGATACAAACCCAAACTGAGTGCCAAGATCACAGATTCCCAGCTGGTCGAAGTTTACAGGAAGGCTGGTATCTTCAAAACCTGTAACACTGCATCTAGTGTTTGCCAGGGAGAGCTCATCTTTAAGACAGGCATTTTAAATGGCAGTAGACTGACCTCAGCTTACTGAAATGATCCTTAAATATAACCATACAAAGCTGTTGGAGAGCTCATTACCTAATAGGGATGACACACTTCACACAGCTTAAACAATACTCTACAGAAGGACAAACTATAAAATGAGTTGTACATTCTGCAGTACTGGAAATTAGAGAATTGTACATCACAAACAACAGGATTTCAGCTCATTTTCTCCATGCACTCAAGGAAAAAGGCAGCTACCTTATAAAAATGCATAGGGAGTGAACAGTTACTCTTCATTACTGCTCTCAAAAAGATAAAAAGCCGTGGTTATTTTGGACACTTGGTACAACACACTAAAGGCCAAGAACTAACACAGTACAAGCTTCCTTTTCTAGAGCTGGGAATGTGACCACAAACCAACACAGACTTCAGTTTTAAGTAGGCCTGTACTGGAAAAAAAGCACTCCAAAAGCCTCTGAAAGCTCCCAGAGATCCAGCCTGGCCCTGAACGCTTCCAGGGATGGGGCAGCCACAGCTTCTCTGGCCAGCCTGTGCCAGGCCCTCACCACCTTCACAGGGAAGAATTCCTTCCTAATCTAGACCTACTCTGTTTCTGTCCAAATCCATTCCCCCTTGTCCTGTCACCATATGTCCCTGGAACAAGTCTCGCTCCATCTCTTTGGAGGGCTTCCTTCCTTTGCAAGGCCACAATTAGGTCACCCCTAAGCCATCCTTTCTCCAGGCTGAATAAGCCCAAGTCTCTCAGCTTTTCCTCCTGGGAGAGTTGCTCCATCCCTCCCATCATCTTGGTGGTCTCCTCTGTAGTCGCTCCAACAGGTCAATGTCCTTGCTATGCACTGTGCAGTAAAAATACAGTATGGTTAAAAGTACTGAACTCATACACTCAGCAGGGCAGCAGCTCTTTACCTGGCAGGGATACATCAGGCTGGGGAGCTTTGCTGGGTTTTGGATTAATTGCTTGGAGGTTTTTTAGTAGCATGACTAGACTACATGGAACCTTTAATGCACAAGAAGTAATTGTCTGCAACAGAGTACTAACTCATTAGACAAGATAGAACATTGAAATGTAGGCAGCTAGGAACCTGTCCAACCACAAAACTGGGTTCATCAGATAGGGTTTTCTAATTCGAAACAGAAAGCAGTAACCTTCCGGTTGCACTTTGAGTTCTTTTCACACACCTGCTCAACCACTCGAGTTTCCAAACTGTTCTTTGAAAATTAAATTTCATTTCAATATTTTAAAAATCAGAACTTAGGATGCAGCAGAAACTTCAGTGAAGTCAAACAAAAATCCCTTTGGAACAGGAAATTATTTTTAAAATGTAATGAATTAAACCGTATGTGGTTTCTACTGCAAATGCCAAGCACTAATTTTTGGGAGCCTTTGACTGGAAGGAAAGCCAGCAGGCACTCTGTGTCACTTAAAGCCTGAAGAATTCTAAACTACTGTGTACCAGCAATACAAGGAAGTGAGGACTGCCCAAGCAGGTGACCTTTTCGCTGTGTCTGTTCATAACCAGCAGCTAGATCCTGATCCCCAGTGCTCTCCGGCATTTTGACAACTTTTGCCTTCAATCTTCTGATTTAGTTGCGGTCAGGAATCCTAGTTGTTTCCACAAAAAAGCATTCTCCAGAGAATACCATGTTAAACACTCTTTGAGACACAGAAAGGTACTATTTAATTAATACTCAACAGATCCTGAAAAATTTCTTCGCAGGAGAGCCAGAATAATCAATCATATATAGCAATAAATCATCTTTGCATTTGAAAATTACACAGAATTCACCTGGGAGAGAAAAATGGGTTATTTCACCAGCTGAATAATAATGGACTGTTCCCTCTTGGATATGTAAACTGTAAGCACTGAGTAACCATCTAAATTTTTAGCCAAGCCAGCAGCAGTTTACAGCAGCTCTCTGATGGCACTAAGGCAGGGATTAAAACCACAAGGTTACATATTTAGCTACAAGTTTTCCTTTGCCCACCCACACTGCAGTTCAGCACAGGACAGTCACCGAGGCAGATCCAGTGAACACAAATTCCTTCACTCTTCCACCAACAGAGCTCTCTTCCACTGCCACATAAGAAATCTTCAAATAATTGCATTATGAATAAGTGACTTCCTTCTGAAACAGCTTCAGTGTGAAATCCAACAGCTGTTCTGTTTGCTGCTCCATTCTAAGGCTCAGCGAACCTTGGCTATGTCAGCTCTGGAAACAGAATCCATCAAGAACAACAAGAAACTGCAAACACCCAATCATCTCAACCTCCCTTCTGCTGCTGCAGTCTGACTGAAAGCTCTCACTGCATTCCTGTAAGCTTTGCCTTACCAATTCTGTTTTTCCATGCCATTAGTATGTGAGTCACGGAGAGAAATGGAGTCTTTCTAGCCATGAAATCTGGATTCTGGAAATCAGTGTAGTTTGACACAGTAAGTACTACACACAGTTGGGTCTCTAAGGAGAACAATGGGCAGTACAACTTCCCCTAGTTAGCTCTGGGTATCCAACCAGAATATCCAGTGAGGCATTCATCTCTCCTTAACTCCTATGAATGGGAAGTGTTGGAAAGGAAGAAGCTACAGAAGATTTCCACATCTTACAGAAAGATGGATGAATGGATGGAGCATTCATTCCGTAACTGTGCATAGCAAAAACTTCCAAACTCAATAGACTGCTACTAAAAAGAGGAGTTTATAGTGCTGAAAATTAAGACAAATGAAAAGAAAAAATGGCAGAAAATACTTTTGCCTGGGGATTATTCTAGGTTATTAAATCTTCATAAAGGCTGTCCCATTCACAGCCCCCAGAGCTTTATTTCTCTCAGTGTCACTCTGATTACAGAAAAATCTCTATTAAGACACTTCAAAATTCAGAATTCATGCTAGTTCTCTATTCTTCAAAGACTATTATCAATGAATTCCAAATCTCTCCGATCAAAGAACCAGAAATTTACTTCCAACATTGTGAGTATATACAGGTGACTGCCTATCAACACTAAGATCTGACAAACAGATGCAATGTACTGAGGAAATTTCACTGCAGTAATCAACAACAAAATCAAAAATTATGGAATCACATAACAATAAACAAACTTGAAATTCTGATCAACCACATGGCTTAACATAATTGCAAGCAAGCAATTGTCAGACACCACCAAGTCTGAGTTTAGGAATTAACTAATAGAGAATGCCAAAGAGTATGTATTTTGTGTAAGTATGAACTTGAGTGCAGGTCTTTATTATTATGATTTGGTATTTCTTACAAGAACTGAAAAGCAGCACCAAGACTCAGCAAAAACACACCAACCTGCTGCCTGTAGAGTTCTTGGGCTGATCTGCTCATATCAAAGGAGCACTGACAACCTGGGGAAGCAAAGCAGTTCAAAGTGCCATGTTTGTGACTCCACAGGCCACAGGACACACCGACCCTCTGCCTGAAAACCACAGAAGTGAGTGTCTCAGGAATTCTGCAAAAATGGAGCACATGGTGGTCTGGGGAGCAATTTCAAGAGAGGTGCAAGTTTGGCTCTGAGTTTATACGGACACATCGAGTCAGCCTTTGCCCAAAACCAGCCCGTAGCCTAGAAAAAGTACAAGATTAGGACACATTGACTTCTCATCCTCTTGCCTCAAGCCCACTTCTTTGAGCACTGGAAATACACACAACCACTATGTACTTTTAACAAAGTTAGATTGCAAGTATACTTTTACTGATGCCTTTGGCAGCTGTCACCATACAGGACTCTACGGCTGCTCCTTTCACGCTGCTCTGTTCTGCCCGTGCAGAGGAAAACCCAACACCTCAGAGGGAGCTAAAACCAGCTGACATTACCAGAGAAAAATCCTTACCGCTGGTCCTCTGCTGCGTCACGTGGGAAGCACACTCAGATCAGAGCCTAAGCACTGCTCACCGAAAACTCATCAGCACTTCCAAACTTGTGTCCTTATTAGAAAGGCTCGTAACTGCCCGGGGAGAAAGTATCAGATCTGCAGCAGCACTTCAGAACTAATAGCTCGGCTTCACAGAAGAGAGGCTTAAGGGAAGAGCACTAAATCTCTCAGAATCCTCCAAAATTCAACAGCCTTTCATAATGACATCGTTTCTTATTCCTTGATAAGGATTTACACAAATGGGTTTTAGTCAGAAAGCTGACTGACACTTTTGTTTCCAATCAACCTATTCAAGCTGACTATCTAAGTGCATTGGGATCCTCATGCACGGTCTTGTTGTTAAGATATTCAAACATCCTTTCAGGCTGTACTCCCACAATAGTCCTGTTTACTGACTCTATGCTAAAGGATGAAAAATTCTGAAATAAAGAATATGTTAAAAACCTCCAGCACCAGACAAGTTTCTCTAAGTATTTTTGTAGCGATTGATCATTTTTCATATACTGGTTTTTTTTTTAACATTTGCCATAAACCTCCTGCCACATTCACAAATTCTATGTTCAGATTTGAGAAACAACAGTGGAAAGAGAAATTGTGTGAGTATATTAAAAAAAAAAGGAAGCATATATATATGCATATCCTAGTAGCTCTGAGGAATCCTGAGGAATTAGTGTCAACCACTTCTTGCAGGTTCTATCAGAGAAACACTCCTAGAAGAAAAAGAAACTAATCCAGGTCATTTAATTTTATTTCTTCGGAAGCATACATTTATTCATTACACAATCAGTTTATTGAGTGCTTAGGGAGGTGCAAGATTCATAAACATGCAGCTCCATAGTATGTTTGCTATTTGTCCTTTGTCTCTTCAGTGTGACTCAGTGATAAATTTTAAAAAAAAAAACTCATCCAAAGGAAAAACATAGTCTGTATTTTCATTCAGCTTTTAGAGTTTCTGCTGAAACTGATGACAGTTGGGGAAATTGCTTCTCTTATGTGGATTTTTATCCGCTGTAAGCTACACAGCTAAGGAATAAATCTACACTGGCTCCTCTGGTCTGTCCAACTCAGCCTGAGCTGCTGAGGAAATCCTCAGACAACCAGAATCGAGACACCTTAATTAACTATCGCAGCCCTCCCAGAGTTTATAGCTGCTAAAAATCTTGTTACTTCGCTCTAGAACTACTTTCAAACTGGAGATATTAGGATTACATAGACATGAGAGATATTAGGATTACATATACATGAGAGATGACGTCTGATAAGGAAATCAGCTCAGTTATTAAAAGATGCAAATGAGAAGTCAGTGACAGCTGCTTCCGTTGATACCCCATGTGAATGATTTCTTTGTTTTAGTTTGAAGAAATCATCTGAGAGCCCTGAGCGGAGGCAAGGAACCTTTTTATGGCAGAAGATTAATACTGAAACATTTAACCATTAAATCATATCATTAGGAGCAATAATTAGCACTTCACAGACAAGACAAGCTACATATCAAAAGGCAGTTTATGAACTGTTTTATAACATTTTGTTTGAATGAAGGGAATGTACCAGAATAAAGACAGTAATCACATTTTATTTCCACGCTTAGGAAAAGCTTAAAAAGACCATAAAATAAGGTTTCACTGAGGGTCTAACACTGGAGGATCTACCTCTGCTTTATGCAGCACAAACAATCTATGAAATGCCAGTGATAAATGGTATTCTGAAATTGTTTGAGGGTTCAACCAGTGGACAAAAAAATACCATTTCACATGTGGATTATTTTTCAGTGATGTAAATGCAGTTCGAAACATCCTTGTGGTCAAGGAATGCTCCCACATCAAAAAGCCAAGCAGTGAGCAGAGGGAGGAGGGCAGAGCTCTGTGCTCAGGTGTCAAAGCCCTGCACAGAAAATGTAATGTTTCTAGAGATCAGGTACACTCAGAGACACAGCAGGAGCCCGAGGCAGTTCTATTCTTGCCTGGCACGCTGCCACACCAGGCCCAAGGCAGGCTCCTTTCCCCGAGTTACCATCTTTAAATACATTTGTTACTCAAACCCTGCATGTCGCATGGGGGCCACCAGATACAGGAAAGCCAGGAAATGCACTGCAGGACAGCCTGACAACATCCTTCCACATGCACGCCGAAAAGGCTGGACAATCCATATTTAAAATAACATCCAGATTGTGGCATTTTTCCAACTTACACTCTGTAGAGCCAATTTTAATTCTACAACAACACACAAAATTAACGTCCCTCCCCACAAATTTAGACCTTACCTACCTTCAAGTATTGAAGAAACTCCCCCAAAAAATTAACAGAGGCTTGTAATTTTCAAACCTTTTTCTCAGTATTTGTCAACAACTGAAAAGACGTTTAACACAACTTCCCCCTCAAACTTACATCTGTTTGCCTTAGTTGCAATACCTTTCATTTATATTTTTGTTACTCTACTTCTACTGTATTTTGTTATTGTGAGGGTTTTTACTACATTTTTTGTGCACTGCAAAATCTTATCTCTTTGCTTCTTGCAATGCCTTTGTCAGAATTCTACATTGCCACTAACCTAGCATCATTATACCTACCTAAGCTTTAGTAAAAAAATCAGGCCCGCTTGTAGGAAGTCATTCATCTTTATCCCTAAAATTGTATTTGACCAAAAATTTCTGTGCAGCATTAAAAATAATGTAGTATCACAGTAACAAGAAAATGACTCATTTCTAAATGCCTCATTACTGATATTGCTAGTACTGTATATCTGTATCTGACACAGAGTATCTCAAGGGTAGTTTTAGGAACACAAGTGATAAATAATTTTGTCCTCCTCTATCTAACAAGAATCTTATACATATTTCCATATTCATAAGCGATTAAAGTATAACCAAATGCAATATTCTTTGATTGCCTCATGGTAAGATAGAAGTCATCATCAGAGGTGTCCAGAAACTTCCATTATCAAAGGCAGTAAGAATGCTTCCCAACCCCCCAGGCCTCCCAAAGCACTGCAGCAGCAAGTTCACTTCCTGCAAGGCAGGGCCCGTGAAAGGGGAATGAAATCCCTCCACATTTATTTAATAATCACTAAAATAATAATAAACTAAACAATGAAGTGCTGGTACCTACTTGTGTATCAGAACCAACAATGCTGGAAAGGCAAGACTGGAGATTTAACCTTCATTTTCACGCCACACTTGCCTGCTTTCAGAAGGAGAACTGATCCTCCCAACCCACTGTTTATTATCTCAGCAGGTAAAGCTGAGCAGCGGGACGGATTCACGGCGTTTACTCTGCTGGAGCACTTCCACAGCCTATTCCCCCACATGCACAGCTACAAAGACAGACACAGCCTTCAGCCTGCCACAGCACAGCCCTGACAGGGTGATTACCCTGCACAGGCACATGTAAAGAGATTTTTCTTTCATGACTCCGTGGTGCAGTGCTCTGGCAATAGAGGATGGCAATACCTGCATCCTTCCTCTGCGTTCCAGCCTATGGCTCCTGGTAGATCTCGGGCCTAACCGTCCAGTTTAAACTCCTAAGAACAGCAGAAAAGAACACTTTCCTATGAAAAGTTCATTTGGTAAAGTTTGAAAGACTAAGACTGGAAATTAATATCACAAATTCTTTTAAACTAAGCAGTTAATGAAATCTGGGCACATCTGAGGGGTCTTCCAAGGGAGGAAGTCCTTTTTCACAGATCACAGCCCTTTGCTCACATCGGATGTCCAGAACCATTATTCCTGTCTTAAAACACATCAAAACAGAACAAAATAACTGCTGAAGATACTTGAAAATTGTCTATCCTACTCATGTACTCTATTGCAGATACACTACAGTGCAGCATAACCAACTAGAAAACCCTATGCTTTTTACTCATTCCGCAGCATAGCAAAACTGACAAACACAAAAGGTGCACAGGTGCATAAACACAAATAAGTCTTTGGTAATATATAACCATCATTTAAACACCGAACAGCAATCTTTTTCCTTTTAATGAAAACATCATTTTATTTCACCAAAACTACTTCAAGAGAATTTAGAATACTCCAAGTTAATGTACCCTAGCACTATATTTCTTTCAGAATTTCTATTGCACACTTAATAAACAACACATTAAAATCATCTATATACAGCAAACAATATATTTCCATTACAAAAAAGAAGGAACGGAGAAAGGAAAGGCTGAATAGGTGTGCTAAAGCATGTGACAACTGATTTAAAAACTATCTGGATAATTTAACTACTTATTTCTCAAACTGAAAAAAGAGGCATGTATTCTCTTATGGGGAATAGAATTTAAATTATAGAATATTAGGAAAAAATGCATACTTGTGAGTATTAGCTAAACCTGGTATGTATTCAGGATTCAACAGATTCATTGTTTTCCAGAGAAATCACCTCAACAATTACACTAAGTTAAAAAGCCTGACAAAACAGAAAGCGGACTAGGCAACATGGTCTGTACCTCAGACTCAGAAGAGAGAACCTGTCAAAGACTAAAAACTATTTGAATCCCACAAAGAGACCAATTTGAGAGTCTTCATATGAGGCAACCTAGGAAAGCAATCACCAAAGCCTGGAACTGACAGCAAAGGCAGAGCAAGGCTAAGGGAAGAACAGAGCTCATGAGAATGTCTCAGTATCTCATGCCATGGCTCTGTTTCCCCCACATCACTGCTATTGCTCTACGTTATGAGCCACAACAGAAACATAAAAATAAACCTTGTAACTGCCTATTCATTTCACAGTTGGCAGCTTGCACACAGTCAATAGATGTCCTTAAAATTCTAAATTCAGACAATAAAACTCTTAGTTTAACATAAACTGTTAAAAAATAAGTTACAACTAAAATTAGGCTGGTAAATCTACACAGAGCTCTCAGAGCACCACACTCCCTAATTTACTAATTTGGAATGAGAGCCACAGGGTGCTGTCAGTGACAATTGCCAAGTGCTCATTATTTCTCAAAATACCTGTCTGAGGTATCTCAAGAGGCTCTTAGGGATGGGCCTTTCAAGTGCATTTCATACTCTGTGCCTTTTCTCACTTCCACCTTAGTTGCTTTACAATATAACCACAGGACAGGTTCTCTAAGTACTTTCTTTACTCCCTTCTTTGGTTGATTTTCCCCAGCCCCACTCTAAGAAGTTGACCCTGTAAAACTTAATTTCTTCCCTCCTAAATCCTTATGCACTAGTATAAACTGATGTAATTTGTGATTAGAATCTAAGCTCTGGAAACAACTTGGAAATTTAAGTTCAAGTTACAATGCCTTTAATTCTGCTTCTTTATTCCATCAGGTAACACACCAGAAGTCATTAGCTATGGTCACAAGAAGGTCCCTAAATATTTTTCCATGTTGGGACCCACGTACAAAAAAACAAATCAAAGACAATATACGATCTATGATGAGAAGGTTTTAACAATACAAGGTATTTTATTATTTAATTTAGAACCATTATTCTGCCCTTATTGATAAGAAAAGGCATAGTATATTTGAAACTCCTTAAAAAGTTGTATTATCCTTTAAAGAAGCATTTTATCATTATTGATTCACCAGCTCTCAGAAGCACTCTATCACTGAAGTACTGGTGCTTTTCAGACATTCACTCAGTAAGGATGACTTTGATTAATGGGAACATTTTCACATTTATGCTTGGGGGAGAGAAAGCAGGATGGTGGGGAGGCACAGTGATCATATGAGCAATACCACAGGCACGGGGCAGCCCCAGCCCCCACACCCTTTTATCTGTTTGCCTGTGGTACCACATCAGCAAGGACACAGTCTAAGTAAGAGATGGAGTTTTGTTAAGCTTTACAGTTAAGGACCACACAGTAACAAAACACCTTTCCACAGACTTCACAAAAAATACATTGGATAATTTTCCCAAATAATCTTTCTTACTTTTTCTGGATGTGTCTTGTCATTTTCTTAGGCACACATTCACAGGAACATCAGAAGGGGGAGGGGAAGGAAAACTTTGATTAGGAAAAATCTCAACATTGTATCCCACAAACAGTATTTCAGGACTCCATGTTCCCACTATGCCCTTGAAGCTGAGTACCTGGAAAAATCCCACCTCCTGTCGTGAGGAACACTGTACATGCTTGGCATGCAACCCTCCAGGCAGCCACTGAGACTTGAATGACTCAGTCATTCTGAGCACCCTTTTCCCGTGATCCCTGCATGAGACCATCGAGCTGGAACCCTCACCCTGAGCCCACAGCACTGCTCCCTCCAAACACACCTGTGTGGCTGTCCCTGCAACACATGGTGAAACCAGAGCATGAGAACTGTCGCAGCTGAACTCCTGGCAGAATAAGGGACTTTTGGAGCAGGATTTCTGTTAAGAAGGGAGGTTACTGAACTCTCTTCTCGTGCAAAAAAAAGAAGAGGAAAACAGCCTTACAATTTCCTGTATATCCAAAAAGAAAGCTGTAACTAGCTTCCTGGAACACATTCTATCTAAGTGTTTTGCTCTGAAAAAATAATGGCTATTGTGAAAACTCGGCTCTGGGAGGGGCCAGTGCAGAGATGTAAAGCACCACTGAAGTGAGTTTTATGCCTGAATATTGATGCACATTATGGAGCCATCTGGCTGCCTGGAGTGTGTGGAAGAAGCAGGTTAAGCTATTGGACACAAACATCAATGCAGTGCTGGAATGCTCTGCACAGAAAAGCAGTTCAGAATGTAAGAACTTGATATTCAGGAGACTGAGCTCACATACACGAGGAACAGGGAAGAACAAGTATAAGTCAAGCTGTTAAGCTTTGAATTTGCTCCCCTTATGGTAGAATACTACCAAAACTATAATATAATCAATTACATAATAAATATAAATATTTATCCTCAACTATGCTATTTAACATTTCAATCATCTATTTTTAAAGCATTTTGACAACTAAAATACACCAGATGCCCGCAATTCTGGGTTACTTTTATCAAAAATTAGATGATGCAGGCAGCATTATCACGGGCATACACAATCCAGAGGACAAGATCTGAGGATGCCTAGTGCTACTACATTTTCCCAAAGATGATTTATACCTAATATGGCCAGAGATCTCACACCATTTCAGCAGATATTCTGGCAGTCATCCTTACGATACACATTGCTGTGGCAGCACAACCCAGGCTATAAACGTTTCTTTTTGCAACTACTGCACTTGCCTGCTTTTCCACCAGGAGCTCTCTGTGTTGGACTTTGGAAAAAACTCATTTACAATAAAAGAAATGGATGAACTTTTTGATGTTGATGCAACAGTAATCTTCACACACACACACACACAAAAAAAAAAAACCACCCACACACAAACCAAACAAAAACAAAACCAAACAAAAAAACCCCCACCAACCACCAGACCCTCAGTTGTCCTTTAAGCCCCATGTCTGAGAATACAGCATGACAGATGAGAAGCTGGGAAGAACAAGATGAACAGCTCTGCTTCAAGATGATATTCATATACTTTCTGAGCATTCATTTACTGCATAGAATGCTTAGATTTTCTGGACTGTTAGCAATCAAACAAAGGAATCTCTTGAATATGTTTCTAAGCCCACTGTCTACTTCATTTTTTGTTAATTTGTAACCCCATTTTTACTACAATACTGGCTGTTAATGCAATTGCTGGGTTTTGGTCACCCGAAGCATGACAAAAAAAAAAAAGTTGATTCTCAGGGTCATCCTTCATAGGGAAAGGGAAGATTGAATCTTGTCCAGCACACATGAAAACTGTTTCTTGTTTCCTGAATGCACCGATATATCCAATTATGCACACATATACACATCAATTATAAAGATTTTTACTCTGCCCCAATGACAGTTCTTACCTGTAAGAAACCAAGCAACAGCCCTGAGCAAAAAACACAAACGAGGGGCAAGGGGGGAGACAAATTGTTTTGTCTAAAAGAAAATTTTGGTCCAGTTGGATGCTGCTGAGAAATCCTAAGACCATTAAGAACATGTTTTTTTCCACTGAGATACTGTGATCTTACAGTTAACATTATGCAAATGTTAAAGAGCATAAAGTTCTGGCTGCATCCATTATTAAAATTAATGACAGCATTGTTACTCAAATAAATCACAACATGAATGTTTAAAAAAAAACCCACAGGTTTGACTCTCCACATCCTAGGTGAGAGAGAATCACCCACCAAATGTCAAATATACCTAGATTTTAGGAAAGTGGAGATCTGTATCCAAGTTTTCTGATTACTCATCTAGCCTTAAGAAAAATTTCATATAAATTTGTATTTATTCAAAAGATAAAGTTCCAGAACTTCAACCTGCACCTTTAGCCCTCTTATGCTGACATGATGAATAAAAGCTACCCAGTTGTATAGGAGAAAAACAGAAGCACCTTCACACTCTTTTGGTTTTCTTCTATACTAGCAGGTTTTTCTGCTGCTCAATGAACTGCATTCCAAGCTGTCTGTAAACTGAGATTCTCTATTTATTTTGAAATTCAAAGGCTGTAGGGAGAAGTGTATCAAATGCTTTTCTGACCCCCTTATAATGGCCCCAAATTACAGAATGTGTGCAGTTTTATGTCGTGTAAGAGGGTAAAAGAAAACTGGCAGTCAGCTCACAGCATGGCATAGCAAAGACAATGTCACTTTAAAGGTTCCATGCTAATCACAACTGAATGAATGAAGGATTTGTTTACCAAGATACCCAGTGAACCCCTCTGATGTGGGAGAAGGTCAATCTATTTCTTCCTGTGGCCATCCTCACTGACCTACATTTGGCTACCATAGTTCAAGTCAATTCCACAGATTTTCTTTAAATATCAGACAGACAGACACAAAGAGAAACTGCAGTTACCCCTCATCTTAAACAGGTTTGAAAAGGAACAAACATGCAAGTTTTACACAGTTCCTCCCAGTACCCTCCTGCATAACTTCCACAGCAAACTGTTCTTGTACCCACCAGCAGAGAGATGGGTGGGGGAAAGCATCACCCGTTTGGGTGGAGAGATGGATCCCAGTTAGCTTCTTTCCTGACTCCTCTGAAGCACCTACCTTAGGCCTCTTGTCTCTGCTGGCACAACCACAACTTGCCAGAACTCAGGGCCAGCAGATCCAGTCAAATATTTCCCCATAGCCCTGTGCACTCTGCAACAGAAAAACCTTTTCAGAACCAACGTAATATTAATTTTGTAGTTGAAGCAAAGCCTTCTCACATAACTACAGACTGTTTTCTTTGAGGTGAAGGATTGACTGTGGATGCTTTATTTCCTCAGAATATTACAGGCATATCAGAAAATGCCTGTAGTCTACTGCAACTAGGAGAAACTCTCCAAAGCATTTGTGTTTGCTGTGTGTCTTAGGGCATTTTCTTGTATTAGCATTATCTGTTAAAGAAACTCAAGCACACTAGACAGCAGCTTACATTAAACATTACTTCCTCCCACCTTACTTTGTACCTAACTGCCAACTAGTAACACCAACTCGTGAAGCAAACTAGGGCAGTACAAAATTTTCTTTAATTATAGAATAGTTCACAATACTTCAGTATATTTCCAAATTTTCTGCTGAGCAAGGCATAAAGAACACAGAGCAGGTTGCAAGGAGAATGGTGTATCATATAAACCAGTTTATGTGATACACCTGAAACTTACCCCAGCAAATGAACGTGCATGTATTAAAAAAGAGAAGTTTAACACTACATTATTGCTCTGCATAGCCACTGTATTAGAGCTATCACAGTCTTAAAAGCATTCACATGACAAATACACTCAGAGGCTTCTGATACCCTAGACAATCAATATTTTTAATATTCAGTATAGCAAGGATTACAATCATCTGTACTTGTGCTCAAAGTTAATTCTCTGTGCAAACTGGAGTCTGAGGGGAAAGGAGAAGCTAATTAATATAAATTACAGAAGCAAGTGACAAGAATGTTGAGCTCTTTCCCCTGCAAGGGGACAGACGTCCCAAACCAAAGAAAGTCAATTCAACACAAAAGGCAATCCGAATTAATGGCTACTAGCCCTGATGCAGATGCTTACTGAGTCAAAAAAAAGGACAAACTGATAGACTGGTGTATCCAGGGATGCCTTTGTTTTGTGCTTTGTAAGCAATTACAAGCAAACCATGCTCCACATCAGGAGAAAGCCATGTGTGACCAAGGCAGGGTGAGTCTCCCCCAGGATGAATGGACCATGTCTCTGACCCAGTCCCGCACGGGGGGCATTTGTTCACTTACAGGAACAATCCTTTTTCCACTCGCAGCAGGTGGGGAATGAGCTCTTGTTTGTCTGTGGAGCACAATGGAGCACACCTGTGCACGTGGCAGGAGCGTGCAGGGAGCGAGGAACTGCCAGCACGGGGCAGCTGCTTATTGACTCAACACCCATCAGCTCCACACTGCTGGCTGCTGTAAATAAAGAGCACACATTGGGAAGGGTGCTTAATTAACTCTGTCATTATCCCCAAATTGCTCCAGAACTCACAATACCGACTACAGCTGTACCAAAGCTATTACTTAACTGTAAAGGGGCACGAGGTGACAGTCACAGTGGGAAAGCAGAGTGACAAAGGCTACTGCCCCAGAAGGAGGAAATCCCCTAACCCCCCAGCCAGCTCCTGAACACGACATCATCGCACAATGCTTTCACAGTAAAAGCCCTACTCTTCTAGAGTTCCACTGATTAATTTAAACATTGTTGGTATTTGAAAAGTAAAGGAGTCATTTCCGATAGCAAGATCGCTTCTCTTGAACCACCCAGGTCTCAGCACTAATTCTGCACTCTTTTCTAGGTATTTGCAACATACACCACTATAGAAAGCAAGTATTCTCTTTCTCATTTGTTAAATCAGAAAGTAAAAGGATATCTCAAAAGAGGAGGAAAACTTATATAAAATAATCAGAATGGTAAAGCTGCAGCTTTTTAAAAAAATTATTCTTCTATTATCTTTTAGATAATAAAATGAAAAAATATCACTGATTTTTTTCATGCTTATTGAATGTTCTTAAAACAGTCATATTTGAACTTTCATTAGCAATCAAATTATTCCTATTAAATACTCAAGCCACACAGTGACATTATTATCCCCAATGTTATTTTTACACATTCACCACAGAGTTCTATTTGCTAAGATATTGACAGCATGGTCCATACATGAGGATGCATCCAAATCTTACTAAGAACCAGTGAGCCAAGAAGATGATTCCTGGAGGCCCCAAGTCCTGGTTCAGAGCAGCAGAATGCAGATTCCTGATGCCAGCAGCTCCTGGACATAGCACTGCTCCGACTCACACTCCTGCTTGCAGCTTTGGCCGTGCCTTTCTACACAACACATGAATTTGGATCTAGAAAGCCTCCAGAGCAGTGGTGGGAAGCTCAAAAATATTTTGCCAAGTCCACTCCTTGAAGCATGAGGCAGGCTTTGAGCACAGCCTGAGCTAAGCCTGTCAGCCCTTCTCCCCCTGCCCTGCGGCAGCCCCAGCGCAG
Organism: Phainopepla nitens; assembly: GCA_013400175.1. Classification (NCBI taxonomy): domain Eukaryota; kingdom Metazoa; phylum Chordata; class Aves; order Passeriformes; family Bombycillidae; genus Phainopepla; species Phainopepla nitens. The sequence continues at coordinate 684,671 of VXBQ01015298.1, forward strand.
CCTGGCTCCTGCTGCAGCTCAGGTGAACACCCCGGCCCTGCCTCAGCAGGCAAGGACACTCAGGAGGGAGGACCCCCTCAAAGGGCAGCCAGGGACAGGCAGCTGCAGAGGAACACGTCCTTCTCAGCAGAGCTACAGGACGCTTCGCTTCCTCTTGCCGCTGCGCCGATAATAAAAGCACGATGATCTAACTTCACTTCGACTCACGCAGCGGTTGACAGGCAAATTATTTTAAAGACAGCACCGGTGAGCTTCCCTTGAAAGAAGCAAAGCTGCTGTAGGGACCCTGCGGACTGCACAGAAGAAAATCAATACCTCTCCAAAAAAAAAACCTCCGAAAGCAAACTGAGAAAACCCACCAAAACCCGGAAAAACAAAATAAAGCATCTCACACACAACCAAACAAAAAACCCCCAAGTGAGTCAGCTAAAAATGCAGATGAACTACTCACTGGTTCAGTGTCAATCACTGTCACAAGTACAGTACAGTAAATCCCAAGGTCTCATTACTGCACTGTATTAGAGTGGTACAAAGTCTAGTGCATTGAGGGGATGCTGTATTAATCCAGAACTGTAAGAGCATTATTGTACAAAGTCTCTATATTTCCAACTGATAGTGGTCAATACCTTTCCAATTCACAACGCCACATTTTAATTATCTTACAGTAGATACACTAAAACCTCCATTACTTGATGGCATTTCAATTTCAGATTTCAAATTCTCAGACTTGCTTGTGAAAGGTAATCTTGGAAAACAGTGCCACCTAATGCTAAGGAGCATAAAAATAGCATAAAAATAGAACCTAATAAATGGAAAAAAATAATGTTGCAAATTTGTTTTACACTGATTTTCCCCACCATTCTGTAATTCTCAATAATAGCTTAAACAGAAGATTAAAATGCATCTGTTAAATGACATAAGAGATTTGGAAAACAGGGCAACTAGTTCAAAAATATCTTTTATGATAGCAGGAACACTTAATTCAGGTGAGGGAGAAGTACTTGTACTTGAAAAGCAAATTCCCAAACCACTGCATTCACTTCACATTGCTTTAGAGCACCAGGGAACATGAGGATGTGTTCCAAACCAGATCTACTTCTATCAGTAAAAAAGAAACTATGACAAATACTTACAAATCATGATACCGAACAGCTCCAAAGAAGATGCAAAACAGTGCTGTCATTAGCCACAACTCATAAAAAACATAATTTATAGTGAAAGTATTTTACAGCACCATTCTGTAGTGTTCTTGGTCAGCTTTGTACTATGTGTGTTTTAAATGTTCTTTTACCACACTTTTATGCAGGAGAAGCAAAATGAGCAGGATCCTAACGTACAGAGAAAGAAACCAAATGAACATGCCTCATCTATCAGCTTCAGGTGGTCTGGAGTGAGGCTTTCCTCCCAAAACATTCTGGCAAACAGCTTTGTGAGGTTGGTTCTTCCACAGCAATAAGGTCTGTGCACAACTGACAGCACTAGAATTTTTTTCCATAATCTGAACTATGTGTTTAAGAGCTGACAGGCAGACAAACATTACCCTGAATGAATCAAAGACAGCACAGCAAGACATAACTACAAAGTTCATTGCAAGTTTAATGAACATGGGAAACCAAGAAAAAACTGCTTTATTATAGTTCAAGTAATTCACACACTAAAATCCAGCCCTGATCATTAGAGAAATTCACATTGAACTGAATTCATGTATTAACGCTGCAATGTATTCATTCAAATTACATGAACAGAGCATCTGCATGAATTTTCAGCCAGTGGACTTTTAACCCATCCCATTACAGATTGTGAGGAAAATCACATTTTCACTTAAATATACTAGCACTTTTCAAAATTACCTTCAAATAAAGCACATGTAGTAGATGACTCCTGCCAAGTCATTAAAAAATTTCATGTTCTCTCCAAAGATACCATAACTTTTCATTTTAATCCTTCAACTCCTTATTGGGTACAACAATACTCTTCTGTAAGCTGATCTGCTGAGAGGCTACATCTGGGATTTTTCCCAGCCATCCTTCACTAAAATCCCAGAAATGTAATTTCTGGTTTTTTTCAGTACTTATTACAGCACTAACCAAACATGAAAAAAAGGAGGTATCTTGCCATGACCACAGCCACTGTATCCTAGCCCTGTTACGTTCAATGCTTTTACACCAGAAGGCAAATAATTCCACACAACATTAATTTTATATCAGTTGAGAATTAGTCCTGTAATCTTCAGCAGGCCTGCTAGGGAGATCAGGAATGGATGTGGATCAAGAAGTTTCATTCTTCATTTCTCTCAACTATAATGCAATGCAGTGGGACATTAATTGTGTGGGGCTTGAATAATGTAGATTTTCTTCACTGAGGTAAATACCAGTCTGGATTTAATCCTCATTATTTAGCTTCTCTGTTCTGTTAGTATGGTGTAAATATCATGTTGCACTAGACTCTTATTATCACAACACCAAAGCTTTTTGCTTTGGTTCTACCATACTTTCATTAAATTCTCACACATGCATACAAAACCAGAAAGTACTTTTCAGTGAAGAGAGCTGGCGAGGGACATTTCACAAGGGCTGGGAGTGGCAGGACAATAGAGGAGGAGGAGGACTGAAGGACTTAAACTGAAGGAGGGATGATCTAGATAAGCTATTAACAAGAAATTCTTCCCTGTGAGGATGGCAAGACACTGGCACAGGTTGCCCAGGAAAGTTGTTCCATCCCCAGAAGTGTCCAAGGCCAGGTTGGACGGGGCTTGGAGCAACCTGGTCTGGTGGGAGGTGTCCCTGCCCATGGCAGCAGGAGTGGAACTGGATGAGCTTTAAAATCCCTTCCAATCCAAACCATTTTATAACAAAAGACAGGCACTATTTTGGGGGCTCAAGGTAAGTGCTTGCCTTCAAAACTAAACCAGCATTACAAACATCACACAAAAACCAGACGTGGCTAAAAAGTGGCTAAAATACCGAGAAACCATCTCTAGGAAAACTGAAGGTTTTACTACAGGAAGTACAAAGAATCATAACTACTGGCAGACTAGATGTCAGAATGTGGTCAAAGATAAAGAACACAAAGTGTTTTAAGATAGGCTTATAAAACCTAGTAGTACATCCTTTTTCAAAAGGAATAGAATACCTGTCTAGGAATCTGCAGAAACATTTACTGTTCAAGGTATAAAAGGTGTGCTATGGGAAGATGATGTTATTGCATTAAAAAAAAAAAAAAACAAACAGGTTTTGGTTACTTTTGAACTAATTTTTACAACAAAACAGCTTAAAGGTACTTCCTTACAGGATTCTCTTACAGTATAAAGCATATAATAGCATTTTTCCACCATCTTCCAATCAAAGGGCTGCTGGAAGACACTGTAATAAGAGACAAGAGCTTTTACTCTGAACACTAAAAAATAACAGGCCACTGGCACAGGTGGTACTCACCTGTGATCTTCTGGGCAAATCCATGGGGAAAGAACTGCATTGCCAACTATGCCGGGAAACCCTCGGCTTAAACTGCCCAAATACAAGAAGTCTGGGTTACACGTAAGGTTCTCATTTTGAAAACCACTTCCAGGACAGAGAGGCAAGAACACACCAACAGATCTGACACCTGTAGATGGAGAACTGCCAGGAACTACTCTGAGGGTAATCTGTGAGCTCACAGATAGGTGTGATATACTGGGAAAGGGTCAGCACGGATTGTGTAGAAGCCATCACACAGCACCAATCCATGGGAATTCTCCAGCAGCCACACAGTTAAGGACTACTCAGTTGACATGCATCTCAAAGAAGCTACAAGAAATTCAATCGGGGTAATTGGAAGGAAGAACAGAAGGAAGCATTTACATGACTAAATAACTAGTTTTCATTTATAAGTAGCTGTAAGTAAAAGACCCAGAGTAAATAAGTAAGAAGGATCTGCAGTTTCCCTTCTATTTCCTTATGCAGCTTAGCAATTTACAAGTGATTCTACAAAGAATTCTTATCTAATTCCATTGTTGTAGCTATGTGGATTTTCTTTGCTAAAACCTCAGATTCCTTCAGAGTAAACTTCCTTTACCTTCTTTCAACCATGCCATTCCTTTACGATATCCAAAGATTTAATCCTCAGACCTACCTGCCTAATGCTCAGATAGGTTTCCAAGTAACTGCACCAAAGCTGGTGTTTGCAAAAGAACTTGTTTTTTGTTTGTCGGGAAAAATCTATCTTTGCCCACAGCTCTGAACAAAGCTGTCCACATTCTTCTGCTATTTCTCCAGAACATGATTTAAGCAGAAGCTGCTACAAGAGATGCAATTCTGCTCTAAGCTTCTTCAGTAGCCTGTTTACCTGGGTAAACACTGGAATGTCTCTCTGCAAGTCAGCAGAATTCACTCAGCTTTGTCTTCGCAAGACAATGAACTGGTCACAGGACAGGGATTTTCAGCAAACAGCGAGGTTTGTTTCAGCAAACACCACAATGAAACACAAGATAAAAGACGATAGGGAAAGCTATTTGGTTCCTCTTTCAAGTGCTCTGTGATGGCACGGCTGCACAAATTAGTAATGGTGTTCATCAAAGCGTGTTAATTTCCTCTCTGTCATACACAAAGTGGATAACCCCAGGAATAAGGTTTGGTTTAGTTTCTATGCGGTATCTGCCTAAATGAGTATGATGAAACGGTTTTAACAATTCTGCAGCAAAGGCGGCTTTACTCTCCTCACCTCTGGTATAATGTGTACTTAACACATGAATAGATTTTGCACCAAAAATACACCAAAGTTCACAATGATAATGTGTAAGTTCTATATACTAGACAATGTCTGCAGGTTTGCTCTTCTTTCTACAGAAAAAGGTAGTATAAATTATTCTGGTGGCTCATGGCCATTTGAAAATGTATAAGCTATAATACACCCTGTGCCATTATGAATCATCACAGGAAGAATGTTTTGATGATGTATCTCACAATTTACAGGCTCTCCTGATGAGGCAGGTAATACACTAATGTCATGCATTCCAGGGATTTAGCAGGGAAAAAAAATCACTTTTGTTCTCTTTAGATGATTATACAAAGACATATGCTATGCTCAATTCACCCCCACTGACACTGAAATTTATAAAAGCAGATATCCAACAATGTCATGGCATAAGGCAAGGACAAAGGCCCATGTCTAGAAAATACATAACCTGCATGTTTAGTTGCCTTGCATCTTTCCATGATCTGTAAATGATGAGAGCCTTGATTCCCACAATCTAGCAACAGTATGATTGTACAGTCCAACACACACGACCCAAACTGACTCATGCATTCCATGTTATGTTACAGTCACTTGAGGAGAGAACTGAGCAGACACAGCATTATGATACTGCAACCTGAACCACAGGAAATCATAAACTGCATTATCAACCTGCCTGTCTAACACCTTCTATAAGATCTATTCTGAAGAGATCAAATTAACTTCAGATACAAGGTAGGTGGGGCAGCAGAAGATGGAATTTTAGACTTTGCTCTGTTGCCTTCCCAAGTAAAAGGAAAAGAGACTCTCAAATTTTACTGCATTTCAATTTCCGTTGCAAATCTCTTACAACCTGGTAAGTATTAGAATAAATATTGTTCCAGATAAGTATAATTCACATTACTCTGCAGTCAAAAGTGAGGCTATATACAGCTCCTTCAGAACACAAAAGCTATCTGTAAAGGATTTGAACACTCCAGTTTAGTTTGGTCTGATTAGCAGCATGGTGTGACGCAGTCACGTGACATTCAGGGTGTCCACAATCTGCATTCCATTCTTTGCAGTATTATTCCTTTGCTGCATCTTCATGCCCACCTCCAGAGACTGCTCGGGGAAGCCACACTGCTTGTGTCACCCAGGGATGGCTGTCCCACAGCTGCCCTAAATTCGCAGTGGGCTCAGAACACTGATGGCTTAAAAGCATTGAAGGAGATGCATCTCACCTGTAAAACAGAAGTTTCCAACTATCGTGCCAGTCCCGCTGGTGTGACCGGGCAGAATCAGATGCACACTGGGCATGAGAGGCACAGGGGATGAGGATCATTAGGCTGCACCTCCACTGTGCCTCAGTAGTACCCCACGTTGCCAAAAGCAGCTCTCCTCCAATTCCCTAACACAGTATATGGGATGCAGATGTTAGTCCTGCTCATCAGGTCCCACAGCAGACAGAAGCTGAAGCACAGCTTGGAGCTGGGCAATGTGCTGTCTCAGAGCAGCACTGAGCTGTGGATGTGCCACAAGAGTCCAACGTGCCCCATCACACCATGCACACAGGCAGTGTCCCTTCACTCGTGTCACGGCAGCCTCTGCCTTCAACTCTGTCCCAAGGCCACCAGACTCATTTCTGGAATTATATGAACGTTACCTATTGAAGTTACATTTTGGTTCACAGTACATTTGATCATTCTGTTTGCAAATCCCCTTGTCTGGTATGGCCAGCTCAAGCACAAATACTGACATTTTGGCAGCATAAGGCATTAAAAACAGATTTTTCTTCTTTTTGACCACTACATTTATTTTCAAATGTGTGTTATTAAGCAACAGTAACATGACAGGCTCCTAAACACTCATCTAGTATATTGTTGTCACTATCTAATGCAGTTAGAAGTATAAACTAAAAATGGTCATTATAAACTCATCATGGAGCCATTCGCGTGCCGCACTGATTTCCCACCCAGAGTACATGGCTTTTTGAAATTATAATTTTAATTTAAGTCTTGACAGAACTGCAATGTCCTTGAGAACTGTAATGAAAAGCAGCTCCTGTGCTGCACTCCCCTGTGCACAAAACTAACAAGAGAACAGCATAGCTGCTGTTGATAACTAAGGAGAATTTTGACTCCAAAGCTAAATGTGAAAGCATTTATGACTACTTTCGTTTTTGGACATCTAGAGAGGAAAAACAAAAGCAAAATGCAACAGGGAGATGATCCCATAGTGTTCAGCTAAAACAATGCTAGGATTATACATTTGTTATTCTATTCCAATAAAACTATCTCCATACCAATCTTCCTCTTCCCTTTCAGCTGATCAGAGATCCTGCTGTAGAAATGCACAAAGAGCCCCTGAATGACTCTACGGCAGCACACACCCACACTAAATCAACACCCAGACAACTGTCTTCCTCAGATTAAGTATTCCCAGTAATTCAGGGCTCCACTATACAAGCTGTACCATGAGTTTGTGTTCAGCATCTCCACTGTCCTAATCTTGTCAGTTTCTTAAGCTGGCTTTCATTTTTGGGGAAAGAAATCCCTATTCTTTTTAATGAGCTACATATCCAACCATGACTATCACTGCTTTATGCACACTTTCAAAGCAAATTATTTCTAGGATCAACATGTCATCTTAGATCTACCTAGCAGAAAGAGAAACATAGTCTTACTCTTTTTACATACTGATTAGGTTATCATCTGTACCTCAGATAATTTTATCACTAATGATTCCCTTCTAGTCAGAAAGGCAGGAATTTCTACAGGAATTCAGCTCACTGTTAACAGAAGGAACCCGCTTTGAAATTTTTCATGCTTTAGGCCTTGTTTATACGAGCCCATTGATTTAAACCTTGATGAGTCTCACAGAAATACTGAGAGGGGACAGAAACAACTAACTCAGCTTCCCAGAACTACCTCCAGCTTACCCGCTCTTCTTTCTCATCAGAATATTCATCAGAATCCATAAGCGGAAATTCATCTGTGAATTACATTTGTTCTATGGTAACAGGTATCCACAACCAAAACTGAGTTTTGTGTTAGTATTGTCTCTACCACAGTCTCAGGAAATAAACTGCTCAGTATACTCATGAAAACTCCACTGGAGTTAAGTACCTCTTTCAAGGGATGCATTTATGCCTAAAACCCACATAAATCAAAACTGGCCAGCCTGCCAGTCTGAGCTATTCTCTGCACTCAGCCACATTTGATCTTGCACACTACACTCCTCTCAAAGGCTGTTTTTTCTGTAGTCTTTACACATCTCCACTCAGTAGTTAAGAGATCGTTCCAACCCTATATTGACAGCAAAACCAGCTTAGAGGAGTTCTTTTTTCCCTGCATCCTCATGTTGTTAGCCACAGAACAAAATGATCAATAGCGAAATATTTCCCTATCTCCAAACTGGGACAGTCCACTGATATCCTAAGACACACTCATACATTTATGTGAACTTTCCAGAGTCAAAGCCAGGCAACAACTCCTAACCACAACACCAGATGGGTTTTAACAGCCACCTACTTCCTGGCAGTGAGAACCCACTCAACACCAAGTGAGCCCACCCTGTACTGTCAGCATCCCCAGCCTCCCAAAGTCAGAACAAACATGGCATTATACTTCCAGGATATGTCCCCAGCATTACTTGCAAAAACAAGCAACAAGTTTAAGAGAGAGGTATTTTATTATATCACACAGTACACTGGAGATGGAAAAGAGAGGTTAAGACTCCCCACACACCCAGCCAGGTACAGCAACAGGTTACCCAGAGGTTCTGCAGTCTCCATATAACACTTTCAGCACGAGGTTGGAGTAGAGCCCTCTGGAAATCCTTTCCAAAAGGAGTTATCCAATGACCTTATGATGTAACTAAACAATTTCCTTCTTTTTTATTTTGTGAAAAGTTTGCTCTCCATTCTTTACTTGTACAACAAAATTTTATTCAGCAATAGTCACTGAGGCTTTGATTCTGCTGCCATAAATACAACAAGAATTTGCAGAAAAAGAAATGAAATCACAAACGGAACACAGCTTACAAATATGTCACCTACAATAAGCAGGAAGAAAGCAAGAAGCGGTGAACACACTGCACTAGCAGTGTATTCAGAGAAATATTCTAAATCTAAATATCTATGCCCAGTTGTCACACAGCATTTACAGACTGGCAGAAAGAGCAGCAGTCTTGATTTTCTACATTGCCAGTTTGGAGTGGGGGGGCAGGGAGAATCTCAGATAAATCTGATGGAGATATATGTGCAGGCTTCATACCAAACTGAGTTATTTTTAATTTTTTTTTTCTGTAAACAACAGTAAAAGTGAAAAAGAGAGCAAGAGAATAGTTGCTTTTTCATTATTTGGACAGAAGCAGTTAAGAGAGGGAAGAAAGGAAGACAAGTCTTTACTCAATGTTTCCTCCCTTTCAATTGCAAGTAAAATTAATGAAGGACAGGGCTGCCAGCAGACTTCTATTTTCCCTCCTCAATACCCTAGTCTTTCTCCAGACTGGTACGCTGCTCTTGCCATTTTTAGGGCATGTAGTGCAAGAAACTATTGCTGACTCAGAATAAAAGGCTCTCCACATTCCCTGAAAGGACATGGGCAAACCTCAAACTACAGGACAAGCTCGGCTGAAGAAGCAGCCTGAGTACATTTTCAGCAAAGCCAGGAATGGGGCTGTGACAAGCAGTAAACAACATAACACCCTCCTCCAGACACCAAGAAGAAAATGTGTAACTAGTAAGTCTTACCATAGAAGCACCCCTGTGCTACTGCAAAGATAGCTGGCTGTACTGCCTCCAGATGGAAGGGGGCAAGAAAGAATCTGCATTTCAGGCAAACAGAGGTGGTACATCCTTGACATCCAAAGCCCTACATCAGGAGTTTACCTGCTTGCTCTCGGCACAGAAGGACATACAGGATTCACCTATGGTGGTCAGCCTAGAGTTAAACCCAGAGTAGGAATGTTGCCTTGTTCCTTTATACTTCTCCTTCAATTCTATGATTAGGGTGAGGTATTCCACTCATCCAGATCTCTGGATGGGGAGAAAATAGGAAAAAAACCTATTCCCATCCCATAATCGTATCAGTCAAGCAGAGTTTCATGGCTAACTCTCAGATTCTGGACAAGAACTGTCTGAGGCTATGACAGCTCAAAACAAACATCCTCTATATAGCAGTTAGTGGAGATCCACTAACCTGCATTTTCACTTATATCACCACCTAAAGTGACCAAGCATGCCCTCAGAGTCTCTGGAAAAAGACTGCCTGCCTCAGGCAAAATCCCATTTACTGTTTCCCCTGCTTTTGCTACATTCAACCCTACACAGCTACGCTAGCACCAAGGTCTGCAAGGTGAGGGAAAAAACCCAACTCCACTGTTATTCTGGAAACACACAGCTCAAAAGTTGTTTCTTACGTCTCTTTGAGAGAGTCTACTTTGCTCCACGTCTGTAAGCAGGCACAGTGTCAGGCAGATACTTATAAAAGAAAGACAGACCTGAAGCATGATGTCAGGAAACTAATCACCAAACCAGAAGGATGCTCAGTACAGCAAACGTGGCTTAAAACACCTTTCAGGCAACTCAGTACTTTTTCAGTAAGGTCACTAAAACTGATACAGATTCACCACTTAGAATCATGATACAGGATTCAGGTTTATTGTATGTCAGATTATTTTTGAAAAATATATTAATTGAAAAAACAATGGCAAATTATGTGGTTGGTTTTGTAAACTAGTTCTAGTAGCAACAGCACTAAAATACTTTGCTGCAGCGTATTTTGTAACAGTTATAATAGAGTAAACATTGGAAAGTGTCTTACCTAGAAGCAGCACCTTTCACTAGCCCAACCAGCACTCCTGGAAAAGAAGGAGCAGTTTCCAAGGTACACAAGTTGGGCAGCACTGATCAAAGTTCAATTACCAATTTTTTTAAAGAAAAGAGAATTTAAAACAAACAAAAAATCCTAGCACAAATATAACTTAAGACCACTGGGAATTTAAATACAACCTCCCAGAAGAATATTTCCTGAAGAGAAAAATAATACAGGCAAATGTAAGAAGTGCAGATTCAAGCACACACCAGGTTATCTTGCTTTTCAGCACAGGTCAGACAAAGGTGAACGTGTTCTCAGTAGGGAGCACATCAGATTTGCCTTTTGGAAGGAACAATATTTTCCAAACCCTTCCAAAATTTGATATAAACAGTTCACCCTAGTAACAACCTTTGCTGCTATGGGTAAACAGGAAATTCATTCTAATCTGGGAAAAACATAATTTACATTTCTGTCTACTCCAAACAGGTCAATGCACCCACTTTTTAGTTTGCCATTAAAACATTACTGGTTTTTAAGCTCTGCTCGAGAGTCTGTGCTCTTCTCCTTATCTACATAAACTGCATTTAACATCTCTGCAAATGAGTGAGTTTGATACCAACAGAAACCCAGTGCTGCAGGGTAAACCAGTCCCTGATTTAAGAGAATGCATTTACAAAACAGAAAGTAAGGTATATGAAGACTTTTAGTTTCATTACATAAGAATTACTATGACTCCATTTACAAACTCTTGGCTGCATTAGGGAAATAATCAATACCTAATTTTAATGATGTCACAGGGTCAGCTGAAGCTAATGGAGTTGCACTGTGGATTAATTCAGACCAATCAGGATGGTGAATTAATTGAAGGTCTGTTATTGCACAACACCACCACCACCACAACCAAACCACTGTGGAAATTTCGACCGCTGCTGCTCCACCTCTGTGCCCAAACTGGAGCCCCACAGTAGCGCGGGTTGAAGAAACCACGGGTGTGTGCCTGCGCTACTGCTGAAGGGTCTGAGAGCTCACAGGATCCCAAGGGAATGCAGGCTGGAAAGCACAGTCCCTGCAGGGGGAGCAGCAGCACGGCAGTCACCTGAGGCAGCAGCTCAAGCCATAACTACTGGATGCACCACGGCTGCCTCCGGCCGGCTCCAGAAGGGTCACGAAGCAATGCAGGTGGATCCTGCCCTCCATTCTCTGTGACACTGCAGAGTGCTGCTGTGTAACAGCGTCCCTTCCTCTCTGGGCCCTCGACAGCAGCTCTTGCCCAGCTGAGCTAACTCATCCACATCAAGGGGACTTTGACACTGTAGGTGCTGACAGACTTGTACCCCTTTATCTGTACCAGCATCTGGGATTTTGAGTAGCTGGTTAGAAGTACTGCAGGGTGTATCCCCTAGAGCCTTTGCTGCTCCCTGCACTCCATGCTTCTGATCAGGTGTGCAACATGGCCCCAGCTCTGCCCTGCCTCTGCTTCAGACACCAGCCTGAAGCACGGCTGCCTCTGCACAAGCACAGACCCACCCACCCACCGCGGGCTGCAGAACCTTTCCGAATTCCTGTCAGTCTTGGCTGGTTTATGTTCTCGTGTCTTTTAGCAAGAGACAATCAACGCTGTTCACAGAGACAAAAAAGCCGCAAAGTCAGATCAGAATGTCAAAATAGGCAGAATTTTAAAAGACTGATTTTGAAAAGCTGCATCACACACTCACCCTTTATAACAACTGCTTTTAATTGAACCATTTCAAGTGAATTTTCATCCAATTCTAATTTTCATTACCAAGTGTTTATGACCCAGGATATTCTATGACTGGGCAAGAGTTTTCTTCTTTTCCTTCTTTTCCTCCTGATGGGACACTGCCATGAGAACTACAGTGAAATGCATTCTTCCTACTCTGGTAATAAGGCATACATTCAATTTTAAATTATAGAAGGCAATAGGTTTTAGTGGTGTTACTTTTAGTAACACAAATCAGGCCGGCTGGAAATGTTATTCCTACCCTGAAGAGTCTTGTGTGATGTTTTATATTGTAAAGGGAAATAAGTGATTCTAGCTTTTATGACAACACAATTCTCAGTGACTTCTCCTGGTATTATTTGTCTGGGAATTGCTGCACACTGCAGACTAACATAAACTTCTATGAGCACCTTGAGAGAAATATGCATTTAAAAGTTTATTTAGGCAAGGTAAAAGATTACACTGAGAAGACTGCATTAGCACACGCTAAGCAGAAGAGAGCCTGATCTCCACTCTGCCTACATTTTCCTCATACATAAGTGGACATTTTAGTTTAAAATTCCTACTTCCATCTGGATGCAAAGTCCTAATCTTCATATTCCAGTCAAGCTAAACAGACAGATTCTTTTGTGAGAAAAACTGGACACAGTTCTTCCTAGGCAACAACCAGTGACAATGTAAATGATGTAAGTGTAACCGGATTGTGTAAAAAGTTTCCAAAAGTAATTTAAGAATATTGATACCGAAAAATTAATTTCTCAAGCCAAAAGGGAGTAAAAGCATCATGAGGAGTTCTGTGGTTTTATTCAGCATTAGCTCAGTTCAGAACCTGGGATAGATGGCACAAACTAAAAACAAGCAACTACAGCTCAGGCTGGTAAGCCTGAAGGAACAGCGCTGACACCTTGAAGAATTCTTGTGTCCTATGGGCAGTTTTTTCATGCTAAATAGCTTCTGTCATGCCACTCTGCCCGCCTTGCACGAGACATGAAAACACAGCTCTCTCCTAAACAACTGTTTGCAGACAATCCCAATTATAGTGATTACCAAACCCACGAGAGACCAAACTGTCCTATTCCCTGCACTCCAGTACAGCAAAGAGTCTTGGAAAGGAAAACCACCAAGTTCCCTTTCTACTAATAAGCTTTAAAAATCTGTACCTACTAGTAGAGAGGGACGAGAAGAGTAATTTAGAAACAGCACTCCACAGTAACAGGTGCCTGAACATAGAAATATCTTCTGGTTTAGATTTTTAACAGCTTCTAGTTCTTTCTTCACACGATACATCCATCTTTTTAAAGTACCAAGGCTAATTCAAATAAACACCCTTAAACAAATGAAATTTGAAGTCAGTAGCATCTTGTAAGGACATAAAGTGCCCTTTTTCTACCTGTTTCTCTTCTCTGGCTGTAGATTCTGAACACTGAAAATAACATTAACTGTATGGACAGACAGCTAACATCTGGCAAAGTTATTGTCCGGCACAGCTGGCAAGAAGCAATGCACAAAAAGAATGCACTGAGACTTCATTCTGCAACAGGAATTGGTATTTTGATAGTAAGTGTATATGAAAAAATTACACCAATAATTTTTTTTTTCATTCAGGAGAAATATCAACCTAATAGTTCTATAGAAATAACAGGAAACTGCTGCAAAAGAAACTTGTTTCCATGGGGAATATGGAAAGAATTGGACTAACATACAGTAGGCACTCAGATTTAGCCCTGTATCTGACTTGAATGCTATATATTTAAACATAAGATTTGTAGATAAAAGTAGTCAGCCTTCTTGCCAATGTGTTCCCAACTCTGCTGGAACATACATAGCTACTCCATTAAGAGCCAAACTAACTGCTTTGACTGAAAAGGAGGGGTTTAGCTTTCTCACAAAATTACAGGAATTCCTCAGAAAAACATATGAACTGGATTTCCAGTTTGCTGGTTTTGCTACCCAGTTTGGTTCTTGGAAAAGTGTGTTTTCACACACAGTGTTCTCTACCCTAAAATGACGACTTAATTATTCCATCTTTTCCCTTGAGGGAAGCTCAGAATAAGCAGTTCTAAACTGTTCATGTGTATAAACATTTGCACAAACAAAAGCTACAATGAAAACACAGTAGAAGGTAAAGAGTTTGGCTGGTGTGCTTTGTTACCCTCCTAAAAGGAGGGGAGGAGATCCACACCCTAACTTGCTTACAGTTTATATACAAAGAGACAAGATTAAAGCATCAGTTAAAAGGGGGCTTTCCACACAGGAGACAGAAATACTCAGAGGAGTTACATCTGCTCAGTTTTGTTGGGTTTTGTTTGGTCAGGGCTTCATATATGACACAGATTTTAACCAGCTTCAGTTAATTGCTTCTGAAGGACTCTTGCTGGAACCAATCCCTATTTTGTAAGAATGTAAGATGCATAAGATTTTTAGTTGCTTTTTTCTGAATGAAACTCTAAATCTGTAAATATGAAACAGCTTATTCCCAACTGCCATACTTAACAGCTGCATTCTTCTGAGACACTGGAATATGGAGAATACTGACAGAAATTAGTATGGGAGAGCTTGCTGTGCAAAGGATTCAACAGCAAAGGTGCACAAGGAGTTCAAAGTTTTAAAAGGACATCAGAGATGACATGCAAAAAGAAGGTATGAAAAAACTCTACATGACAGAAAGAGAATGGTGCAGATCTCCACAGCCTGCAAGGAGCTTGGAAAAAGTGACCTCTCAGCACCCTGTTCTCTTCCCCTGCACTTCAATTCCCTAATTTATTCTAGTCTAACATAGCTGCAACCTCAGTCTTCTTGAAGCAAACAGCAAGTTTGTTGCTCAGAACAGACATCAAACTGATCGTCAGAGCTAAATGGTGCTTTGTCAGGCTGCCAGAACGGCTCTTCAAAAGAAATATATTATTACAGTTTTAGGAAGTACATTAATGTCACAAGTACAACTGGCCTTCATTTTCCCGTTCAGCGTTAGGCATGCCTACGTACTACTGCCAGGATGAAGGGCAAACTACTGCTGCAGCTATTCCATTTATTTCTCCCAGCTTCCCAACTGTGCTAGTTCCTCCCTGCTCTGCAGTCATACGCTGAAGCCTCAACTAACATCAGGGCTCCTGTGGCAACACACAGTCCTTGCCTCAGAGAGATCTTGGTTAAAGAGCCAAGACTAGCAAATGGTAGGAGAAGTAATGGAGGAAGCTGGAGATAAAGTTACTAGCCCAAGGTCACAGAGCAGGACATGAACACAACCTCTGTCTAAACTTCCCTTCCTAACAGGTCGCATTTTCACTCACCTTGGGCTGAACTTTCTTCTTTGCCTCATCTCCTCAGTTCTGAATAATTCATTCTCCAGCTCTTAGGTCAAGATTCCTGCTCACATATGATAATGTTAACCAGGCAAGCAGTTTTATACTGCCATATGAAAGCACTGGCAAGATCAAAAATTTCAGCCAAGAATTTTGCTGCGGGTTTCTTTATCCATATACATTTAGAATGGTTTCTTCTTTACTGATACTGATGTAACTAATTCTGTCTCTGTCTGCTCACGGCAAGGAATTAATTTCTGCAATTCATACCTCAAGACATGAAGAAATTCTGCATTCAGATTAGCTGCAGTATTTCCTCTGCCCCATCAGTATTTTGATTTTGTAGAATTTACTGCAAATATGGCAACAAAACTTAGTAGTGTAAATGCAAACTGTGACTTCTACTACTAATAAAAATTCATCACTTTTACATGCAAGACTGGATCACCCATCCAAATGACTTGGAGCCAGAAAGAAATTCTACCTAGCAAATTTTTCTAGATACACGAAATTGTTGTCTTGACATTAGCCAGACGAAGTTACTGCATTGAATAAAGCTGACAGACGTGATTTCTGGAAGTGCTAAATACAGCTCCCATTGACCCTAACTGCAATAATAAACTGACATTTTTAATACTGAGATTGTCCATTGTTCTATTACCCTAAATCAGTTTGCCTGTGTCCTTTGGCCACCTTCTACTAATCAAAGCGTAGCAACCAAAGCAGTTGTAAGTGAAGTGCCTTAAGCCTTTAATCAGAATGCTGGTCACATTATCTTCTGTCATTCTCCTTGAACTCCACATCTAGATTCTGCACCTTCCTGGTCACATTTTCTTTGAGGGGTACAATACAAACTACTGTGTAATTCTAAATCACCCAGTAAAAAAAAAATGAGTCCATGTGTTGATTACCAGGGAAATTGGAAGTGTACAGTGGACAGCTAGGATGAGTAATAGCAACAGTAGATTTCTGTTGTTCAAACTGATGGTGCACATTTCCCACAGCGGCCCTTCTTAACCAGCCAGTAAAAAAAATGAAGGTACTTGGAATCCTTTACCTAAATGTCATGAAGTATTGTCTGAACAGAGGACAGTGTGAATAAAAATAATCTAGAACTATTCTCTAACACTTACATAAATTACATCACCTAACTTTAGATCCTGAAATACACCATATCAAGTATTTAATAGTACACTTTATATAATAAAAATTCAATGGAGCATAAGGTGGTTGCTATAGCAACTAGGCAAAATAGCTCCATGGGAACTAGATGAGAGTGAGAAAAATGCATGAGATGTCCCGGTAAGAAATCTGGATGCTGATGTCTGATTACAACGCACCAACCTAAAGATTGCTCAGTACTGCTCAGATTCCACGGGTGATAAAGGAGGAGGTGAACTCCAAACAAAGCCCTGGCTGTCCCTTGGTCAGGACAGCCAATGGGACAGCACAGCTCTCTTCGGGTGGTTGAGTATTGGGACAAAAGCCGGATGATAAATTCCTCAGATCCAAAACATGGGCAGGTTTCCCTGACTAAAGCGTAATTCTTGTCCGCAAACAGTTTTACTTGTAACAAATCTCATGTCAAAAAGTGAGGAGAAACACAGAAACAACGAAGCCACAAACCCAAAGAAATATCAGTCTTCAAGCTGAACAGTGACTTTACTGAGCAGCATTGTAAACTGGCTAGCATGTCAATGCAGAATTAAACACAATGTCTTCAGGAGATGCGTTAGAATCTACACACCATTCTGCTGCATGTTTGGCCTCCCATTTCAAAGCTTGGCCTGCCCTTAATTCAGGCCCATACACTGTTCCTCTTGATCAGAAAAGGAATGGGAAGGGTTTTGAAGGCAGAAAACTCTCTCTACTTACTCATGTTTAAATGAAGTGAATTTTCAAATAGAAAGAAGAAATAGAATTGATGTTTTAGAACCATTTCTAAAAAAGCTCCTGTCATTTTTTCCAAAAAGAATTTCACAAGTAGGAGTGGCTGCTTCAGTTCCAATCAAAAAAATGCCTGAGACCTCAGGATTAGAAGCACTGAAGAGAGAGTGCTCCTACAAGGGGAGAGGCAGAAGAGGACACATGGTTAGCTTAGTCACTGTTCACACATACTGGACACAGAGCTTAACAGAATAGAAACAAATCCATGCAAGTCTTAATTATGTACCCTTAATGTAAAAGCCTCACATTTTCTACCATTTCCATTTAATTCAAAACATAAATGCTTTATTTTTGCTGTGGTGTCTTTTGAAATCCAATTGCAGGGCGAGCATATAGTACATTAGTCTGTAGTCATTCAAAAGACAGGCTGAAAGATGGATTAGGAATAAAATCAAAACACAGAACCATATTACTGTGGTAAGTATTCGAGCTAATACTATTATATAATTGCACAGCTAATGCCAGCTTCAGCTTATAGAATCGCAGGTGCCCACGTAACACTGTAACACAAGAAATACCAGAAATTAGATAATAAAGAACTGGTTCCAAATGTGACTTTAAAAACTGGGAAGACAAAAGCAGTGCAAAAATCTTCTCAGAGGGAGAAACCATGTGGTACACAGTGTATGGCAACTTGTTGCTCACCATTTCCAGCACTGCGCTGCCACAGGACGCACGGGAGGATGTACAGCAACCCTTTGCTGTGAGCTGGTCCTTAACCACAAGTACAGTTCAAGGCAACCTAAGCAAAACAGATCTCCTCCAGATGGAGGGGGAGGAGGAGAGGTCTCAATGTTCCCTTCTACTGTTGGACATTAGCCTAAGTGGCCACAGTTACAATGAACACTGCTGGGAAATTAACTTCTTGGAAACACACAGGAGTGAAGAGAAACAATCACTGCACACAGGAAGACTATTTGAGTAGGAGCTGATACTGAATTTCTTACTGAAAGCTCGGTGTTCACATCACTTTCTGGCAAAGCACTATTCACTTATCTGAAACAAACGGGACTCACCTTCATTTTAATTGATGCAAAAGCACAGTGGCATGCAGACGAATTCCTCCTTGAGCAGGGACATGGAGTGCCCCTGCAGAAATTGGGCAATCCAGCCTTGGCCAAACTGCAGCCTCATTAAGGCCTGCAGAAGCCTGTGAAGGCCTGTGATTGTGAGGCAGCTGAAATTAGTCTAAGCTATGTTTTTGTGAAGTGTGCCAATTATAGAGTGTTTTAGAGACAGGTTAAAACAATGGGCCAATTAGGCAGAATCTTCTTCAAGAATGGAATGTAAATAATTTTATCATGTATAAGAAACGTGCACAACAGAATAAACGGGTTTCGCCATTTTAACTGTATCAGAGTGTAGGCATCTTTCTTTTCTCTTGCAGCTCCTCGTCAGGTACCCTGCATCTGTGGCATCCCACCTTTAGGTTCCTTAAAAAGTACAGCTTTTCCTGAAAGCATTTGAAGGAGCATCCAGGCTTTCTTTCCACTGACTGCATTTATGCCAGCCAGGTAGATTCAAACCTTCCGCTGGCTCAAGTGCCTTCAAAATCTGGCTACTGCTTTACGCAGTCAGTTTCTTTCCACTGTGGTTCTCTACCTAATTTTTGATCCAAGTAGTGCTTTACACTCAAAAATTCAGTGCAGGTTTAATGCACTGATTAATGTAAAAAGGGATGTCATATCAGAGCATCTTGGTTTTCAAACGTGCAGAAAAGGGTGTTTCCCCTAAAAGAAAGGGCTCTTTGCTGAGTACCACAGCCCGCGATCACAGCTCCTTTTGGAGCACAGGCCATGGAGAGAATTCCAGCGCCTCCCCCGCTCCGAGGTGCAGGGCTCATGTCTGGGCATAAAGCACAAGACAGGGGATACAAACCCACAGCATCACCCCGGGACACAGACACACAAAGCCATTTCTTACTAGTCTTAGAGTAGGTAAGCAAAAACTCACAAACATTTCTGGGGTGGGGAGGGGGCTTCAGGGGAACACGGGGACAGACATATTTTGGATAATCAGAAGCTATGTGCAAATTTTTAGTTCAATTTATTCAGTGCTATAAGTGAGGATAAATATCTGGGAATGTAGTTTACCTGTTTCAAACCTGCTGTCACAGAACTAGGGGAAAATAAGTAAACATCTCAGTTTTCCTACCACAAGGAAATCAGACATACATTTTTGTCTAAACAAACCCATCATGGCTAGAGTACCAAAAAAGAGGGCAAGACAAGACTCTCACCTCAGTCATAAGTGCTTGAAGTTCCAACAGCGGCCCACAACTTCTGTGAACAATTTTCCACCACCTGTAAAAACACAAAAATTTTTACTATTCACAAAAGGAAAGTTGCATTCATGCCCTTTGCCAATCCCAATCCCACATAATAGTACTCTATTCCGAGTGTGACAGGGCTAGCACCTTCAGCAGTAGGACATTTGATTCGGTGACAGAAGATGAAAAGTAAAAAAAAAGCAAACAAAAACAAAATAAAGAAGCAAACATAATCAAACTAAAATAACCAAAAAAAAAAAAAAGAAAGCAGAAAATATCCATACCCTAAATCTGAATCAGTTTGAAAACAGACTGAAAAAGAAATTATTTCCAGAAATCTTAACTTTTTACTTCTCCACTCTATGAAATAGTTTGCACGAAAAACTGCAATCAAGTTACCGCTTCATAAACAAAGAACTAAAGTATGGTAACATAATTAATGCCAACCAGGATGTATTTACAGGAAAAGCATCTCAACTAACTTGATGAGATTAAAAGTTCATATTAAAAAGAAAATTGCTTGATGTAGTTAGAATTCTATGTGGATAAATTAGACATGGTACTTCCTGAAATGTTGACTGAGAACTTGAAATGAAAAAACCCACATATCACATGCTAATCAAATTAAAAACTGATTAAGTGACAAATCTCAGTTGAAAGCTGTAGCTGACAATCCTCATCGGGGAGCAAAGCTTTTAATGGATTCCTGCAGGCTCCACAGGCTTTTAATAACTTACTTTTTAAAATTAGTTATCCAGTGGGAAAAAACAACAGTAAAATCTGGAGATGAGACAGAGGAAAAAGCAAGAAATAGAGTGTGCCATGAATGTACAAGGACAAATACCAGCCAGAGCAGCTTGCACTTTAATACTCCTAACCATAAACACAAGCAAACACTTTGGCACACTTAAGGCTGGGAGGAGGAATCTTTCTGAAACGCTGTGTCACAGGATACCAGCAGGAGCCCCGAAGTGTTTTGGTCTTGCTCGTGCTCCTTACAGAGGAACTTCAGCTCTTTAACACTTTTGATTTCAAAGAGCTCCTCTGTATGTGTATGTGCATGTGTGCATTCATCTCAATGCACGTGCATGTGCTTGGGGTAACAAACAAGGGGAGCACATGCTGTCTACACAAGAGGATTAACATGTTGCCATGGAGATATGATACCATTTTTTGATGGATACAAGTTCCTCACTAAGGTGATGGACGAAATTAAACATCCCCACGTCATTACACTCCAAACAAGGTGGCAGAATCAGTGACAACCAGCAACTCCACCTCTCCAACATGCTCCTGAGGACTGGGAAATTTATTTACAAAGAGCTACGACAAAAACTCTGCTGAAGATAACTAAATCTTCCCATAAATCAAAATTCTGTTATTTCTCAAGCTTTTACTGTAACTCAAATATTATTTTTCTCTTTTACCATAAACTTTTCTTTAAAATCTCTGGTTTGAAGGTGGCTTGGTCAGCATTTCAAGCATCTCCAAACCTACCATTTGCAAAAACACAACCTATGTGCAACCTTGAGACCAAGGGCCAGCAGAGTAGTTGCAGTGAATAAGAAGCCATTTGCACTCACATTGATTTCCCTCATCAGTTCAGAAATAATGCTGGCAAATTGTTCGTCACTTACTTTTTTTTTAAGCATCTATCCTCCCATCATACCGTGATAGCTAGAATAGAAAACATTTGCTAGGAAAGAAGATAATAATTTTGTAGAACTAAAAATTAATTTTTTTATGATCACTGAAAGTCTGGAATAAAAAATGTTCTGAAAGGTAATGATTGTTTATTCAAATAGGACAGTTTCATAAATAACAAATCATATTATATTCACTGGCACAGGGTGCCCAGAGAAGCTGTGTCTGCCCCACCCCTGGAAGTGTCCAAGGCAAGGCTGGATGGGGCTTGGAGCAGCCTGGGGTAGCAGAAGGTGTCCCGGGCCATGGCAGGGGCTTGGAACTGGATGATCCTACAGGGAGGGCCCTTCCAACCCAAACCATTCTATGATTCTATTCGTTTCAGAGCATAACCCAGTATTTGCTTCACAGGCACAGTTTCAAGGAATCAGTTTCTTCAGCTACACAAGTTAAATAAATGAAAGTGAGGGGTGCATCTCAAAAGTTAGTTTCAGTTGTAAGTCACTTTTCAGAAATGAAATGTGGTACAATATCACGGTGGTTATAATCCTGGGCCCTTGCTAATTGCTCTCAGAAAGCAGACTCTCACTCTCATCCTCCGCCCTCAAGCACTTACTCACAATCTCCCTCTGCCCTAGTGCACATGCTGATCTGACAAAAAAAGCTAACTCAAAAATCACAACTCCCATCATCTTGCTATTCAACGACACAATAAATTAATATTTTCCAAGTTATTAAGGGACCCAAAGATCCACATATATGTATATGCACAAGTACCTTTCCAAATACACGCCTTGTTTGTCAAAAATCTACAGTGTTCAAATGAATGATGGGATTCAAACTTGCTATTAAACGACACACATGCCTCAGATGTGACAACAGCTATTAGTGTTCATATCTAGTATTTCAGCATTTCCTGTGGTGAATTATTTCCTGTAACTGAGAAGTAATTATCACAAAGTTACTGGGTTATCAGACTTCTAATGATGTTATAATTGCTTTCATTATACAACTGATTTGTCACAAATGTTCATATTACAAATATTATTGACCTCCTGCCACTCCTGTAACATAATTAAAGTTTCAGTTCAGTTTAAGACGTTGCCCTCCCGTGCTGCTGAAGACACATCACAGAAGCCACAAGGTACCTGCAGTCACTCTGCAGCTCAGCAGCTGTCTGAGAACCTGGCCAGATGTTATTTTGCCATCTCTTCTCCAAATTCTTACCTTCTCCACAGTTCACTTTGGTGTTCCAACAGCTTAACTTCGCTTCCTTATTTCACCATGCTTCATCTACCACCACTGAATCATATTTCTCTCCACATACAGACCTTATTTCCTGTTCTATAGTTTTCCTCTGGACACTTGCTACATTTGCACCAAAACCAAACTAGTTTCTCTTTCTGGCTGGTATTCTTCTTTTTGGTAAAGTAATATCCCAATTAATTCACTTTCTATTTTTTTCAGAGTGTTCAACTTCCACCTCTTCGCACAATTATTTTTCTCGTTCATTTCTTTCTGGAGATTTTGCTGAATCCCTCTTAAAGTTAAGAACAGACCAAAGGAAGAACAAATACAACAGTTTTGTATTGCCTTGCTTTAGCAGTCCCTTCAATCCATGCCTGTTTAGATAGATTTGCCATGGAATTCTTACCTTCCACAAGCTGTTGTTCTGAAATAACATGAGAACTCTGTGAGTAACCCTTTTGAAAGTGAAAGCCCTAAAATCTAATATTGTGGACACCACTATTCAAGGTTACCACCTTCACACAAACCTAAGCAAGACCCATCTCTCCCGTGTTTTTCTTGCCTGCCAATTAAAGTTCAGCTGATGGAGGCTCACCAGCCTGCCAGCACCAGGGAGTTCATTTACTTTGCATACTGACTTCTGCAAGTCTGTGAGGTCATTAAGCCAGCCATCTGCCTACACATTTTTTCCTGCATCTCAGAGATGTCCACACTTTATAAGCCACAGAGGAGTAAAAACATAACGGGGGAGAGCAGGGTGCAAAATCCTGGTTAGTCTTATTCTGTCTTCTAGAATCAAGCCAACATGATTAGGAATTAGGGAACTACATAAACATAGCACTATAAAAAAACAGATGTCCGTAACAGTAGAAATGCTGCAGTGTGAGAGTTAAAATATATCCTTTAGGTAGTAAAAAGGGAAGCTAATACCAAGGACAAATAATACTGAAAAAAATCTAAAATACATGAACCTTTTAATACTCTAGAGAAAAAATCTGTGTCAAGCAAAGTAAAAAATAATATGTATTTTAGGTGGTTTGGCATTGCTGACATTTAAATCACTGCATTACTAAATGAAAAGGAAGGAAAAAAATCCCCTAAAATTACGTAACATATATGAATCACCTTTGTCTGCAGTGAGAAACAAACATCCAGTAACTCTTCTAAAATATCTATATTTAGACAGAATTCTTGTCTGTGTAGCAACCTGAAATGCCGTGTCAGAAGTAGGCTACTTCCAGGAGTACCTGATTTGCACTAAAGATACACCAGCGTAGATCAACAGCAACTTCACTGAAGTCAAGGTGATGCCTGGAAAGGCTGACCTGGAAACAGAGACCAGGTAGAATAAAAAAATAAAAAGGTATTTATTGAAAGGATCCAGCTTGGGCAGTGCAGGAACCCCACCAGGGCTACACTCAAGTCAAACCCACAAATGGGCACAAAAATAGATGACCAGTCACGAGGTCTCACGCTTTTGTAAGCGCTGGTCCATCAGCAGATTGGAGTTAATTGTCCAATTACAGCTTCAGGTTATGAAGCTCCATCCTCCTTGCTCCCTCTCTGCCTTCACTGCTGTTTACACTCTTGAGCCTAAAATTTGTCCTTGGTGCCAAGCTAGAAAGGAATTGTTTTGTCTCCCTACTCTGTGAAGAGAGCTCACCAAACCTTCATATGAAGACCAGAACTAAACACTAAAACAGCACAGAAGCTGAAAAAATATAAAAGCTAAAACTTAAGGCATCAAAAGAATTGAGAATAAACTTGCCCCTTCACTCAGCAGCCACATATCCGTTCTCTGATAGGCAGGAAGAACATTCAGCAGTAAACATGCAGATGAATTTTAAAAGGTAAATTTCAGAATCCATACCATTGCTCTCTCATGCCCTTCACGTTATGTCCCCATTTAAACACTTGTGAGGAGCTCCACAAATTCTTATTATTACACTCTAAGAACCCATAGTCAGCTGTGTGATTGTATCAGGAGATGAGGTCTGTCAACAGGTGGGAATCAAATCAGCTGTCTCATTTAGCCCACGCACCACTCATTTCGATCACAAAAATGATAGAAACAATAGCAGAAACACCCTTGTGAAGCCAGACTTACAATCTCTACCTTAAAACAGGCTTTATTAGTATGAACATTAAACCAGCATTAATCTGCTTATGAGAACCACTAATGCCAGAATACATGTATTAGCCCTATGGACTTGGAAAGAACAGGAAATGTCTTACATCACACAAGGCTTTTGCAGAAAACCTTCCAAACGGACCTGGCTGCCAGGCAGCTTCAGCTACAGAATTCAGAACAAACAACACCCATCTGGGAGTAGGAGAGGCTGGCTAAAAAAATACAAAACCCTTACACAGAAGACAAAGCTTACGTCACGTAAATATTTCGAACTGCTACTGCGCTACCAGTTGCTTAGCAATGTCCTCTCCTGCAACAAGAAGCTGTCTTTGGCTCCTAAGAGGTTAGCAGCAGAGGCAGCAACGTGGCACCCAGGCTTTGCAGACACTTGGGAGGACAGCGGAGTGGTCCTGAGCACTCGGTGCACGCCGAGCCCGCCTGCACCGCTCGCGTCTCTCCCACGGCGCGGTGCCTGGCCCTGCAGCGCCGTCGCTTTCCAGGCCCCCAGGCCGCAGCCCTACCCAGCCCCGACCCAGGGCCAGGGCAGCAACCTGCTCACACCTTCCCCTGCCTCACACCTTCCCCTGCCTCACACCTTCCCCTGCCTCACCTGCCTGCAGCTCAGCCCCTGCAGCAGCTCCCTGAGGGCTCGCAGGGCCGCAGGCAGGCGCAAGGGGGAAGGAGCGAGGTGCCATCTCTTACTTGGCACAAGCTGCTCCGCCTGCTCTGTTCAGACCATCTCCTCCAGCTTCCACTGCAAGCAAGCGTGACTGGAGACTTGATCCAACTTTCTATTTAAAGCCAAAAACGTCTTCTTGTCACAATGGTACAGGAGAAAGACAAAACTGCCGGTCTACCAATGCCTGAGAGCTCTTTACAGGAATTTCACTCTCCTTAGAACAATCTCTTTCCTGAACAACTAATCTCTAGCATGCTGATGATGCTTCACGCAGAGAGGTGGAAGAGATCAGGCAGAGCCAAAGAAACCCATCACGCATTGTTCTGCGAGTCTGGGGGCAGACTTTAAAACAAAGAACTTACTTTAAATATACTCTCTGCCATATTGTGTTCTGCCCATGAGTGCACAAATAAATCTGAACCCCAGTTCTGACACATTAAATCTCTCCAGCATGCTCCATTTGGACTTTAGGGAATACGGGGCTAAAACAAGACGCACAAAGTTACAGCAGCAGGACCAAAATTAGAGACCTAGTCAAAAAATATCCAGAGAAAATGTCTTTCAGAGCATTCGTCATTCACATAGCAAGGCATGACCTGGCGGTGCAAATGTCCATTTGTGGTTTGTGGGTTTTTTAATGCAGAGCCCAATACTTGAAATTATTAATTTACATTTTTTTCTGGAATCCTGAAATACCGAAACATCTTCTCCCAGAATCCCATCAAAATAGCAGAAACAATTGCATTTGATGTAACAGTAATAGTGAATTACAGATGCCAAGATTTGAAACTAGTTATCATTACATATACTTTCCTCTGTTTTAATCAGTTCTTTGTCAGTTAAAGAACTTGATTATATTTTTAATTAATCACATTACTTTTCAAAAAAAAAAAAAAGGCAAGAACACTGATGATTACTGCAGTTATTTTCTAGCTGTTCTGAGCTTAAACTTAAAGAATGTCTTTTGGGAATACAGTCCTTTATTTTCTGGCAAATGATGCAATTAACATTACCATTATGATTAAGTAATTGTTAATTATACAAGCAATTGTTTCAGGACATTTTTCACACAACAGTCACATACATGTACACCTTTCCATTTCTACACATGATCTGATGACCACTGAAAAATACTGTGGATACTGTAGATCCATCATTTCAAAGAGGGCATATAGAGAAACTGACAACACATTACTGAATCTTATCAGATGTGATTAATCACTCTGTCAAGTACAATTCCTTATTCCTGTGCTAAACTCAGGCTCAGCTGGCAATACCACTCATGACCAGACTCCCATCAAACTCTCGACGTGTCACTGAGCCATCCATCAATAAAATCCACACACAAAGTAAAGATGTGTAAGAAAAGTCATGTTGGAATACAAGCTTCATACAAAGCAATCCTCTAAAATATCTAAAGAACAACGCAGCAAACCGCAATGATGACTGCAATCCACAGAGTTTTTCTGTTCTTTCCCACAGCACTTTCAAACAGGTTCTGCCAAGCTCACCAGGGGCCTGCCATCATTATCAGCAGCCTAAGGACACTCTAGGGGAAGGTGCCACCAGGCAGCTGGGGATCCAAAGGCGACCCTGAGGCTTCCATAGAGCTTGCAGGAGGTGCAGTGCAGCTGCTGGGCTATCTGCTGCAAGCAGCACCCCCCCAGCCCTCGGAACACGGAGCCCGCGCTGGTGCAGTCACCTGGAGAGCGCCTGTCACCACACGCTGACTCTCGGCAGCCCCAAAGCGGCACTCGCGCTGGGGGATCACTGCAGGGCTCCCAGGAAACATCAGTCCCACAGGAGTTACCAGCAGCACCTCAGAGAGGTCACAGTGTTCTGCCAGAGCAGGCAAAATCTTGGAAAAGTCTCTCCTGGATCACCAGGAACGCACGACAGGTATCAGCAGCCCGGTGCTGCAAAATGAAGAGGCAAATTGGGAAAGTTCCTGACACGGGACAGAGTCAGGCCTGTGCATTTAAAAAGGTAAAATATGAAAGAAAGGAATCATTTAAACAACTTACCCAGCCCTTATACCAGAAAGAAATGGGAAAAACATTGAGAATTGACATCTGAGTTTTTCTGGGAAGCTCATAAGCACAAACCATCCATGCACTTTAAACAATTACAGTGAGCTCCAGGAAAGAAAGTCCTCAAGGTGCTCTCAGGGCTTCACACTCTCTGAAATCCTCAGGAACTTGCTAAAACAAGGCGGGTGTTTTGTTATATAGGATTTTGTATGTTGGTTTCTTAATTTATGTGACAGTCAAAACATTTCACAAAACAGCAGATTTCTAAGACAACTTTCTACACTTCAAAACAAGATTAAAAGCACTGAAGTGCTGGCAAGCAACAGCAAGTTATCAGACCTGTATTACAAGTGCTTGCTTTCAACTGGACTAGAAATTAGTTAGGAAAAAATTCTTATTAAAACATAATAAATTTTAAGAAGGTAACATACTTGGCTAAAAACTGCTGACAAATAGGCACTTCATCCTCCATCCCTACCAATGGGCTTGTATTTGTACAAGATCTACTTTAATGGATTTCTCCCAGTCCCCACAGTATTATACATGAAAGACCATCTCTAGCACATCAGCACTATCAAGTAAAGAACCCCCACTCACACAGCAAGAGGACAGGAGGAAATGAAAATTACTTTCAGTGAAGTCATACACTGAGATGATTCTCATCTTAAAATATTTTGACTTCATTTCAAATATGGAAATAAAAAAATAATTTTCCTGCAGGTAGGTTTACTTCATAAGAAAAAGATCTTCTAATGGAACAATTTTCCTTTGAAAAGATGTTTCAAAAGTAATCTTCTCTCCCAGACTGTAATTTACAAACTGTTAGGTTTGCTCCTAACGGACAAGAGCACGTGTGGTGATGAATTCTAGCAAAGGCACATCGGCCAAATGATGTTTTCCAGGCGATTTCAGAAGCGAAGGCATTAGGAAAGTTATCATCACCCAGCAGGAGGACTGAATTTCCAAGCAGGTTTTACTTTGCTACTTCCCTTTGCTCGTGCAGTTGCTCTGCATAAGCCCAAGTGGGAAGGTCCCTCACAATGAGCTCCCAGGAATTCAAAGAACTTTCACTCAGTGCAGCACACAGAAACTCAGGGCTGGGTCTGCACTGCACAGCACTGCCTTCACCTCCCAAACGCCTCACTGACAGCACTCAGTAGTAACTCAACTAGTTCTAAATTACTGGGCTAAGCTTATTGGAAAAAAAAAAAAAACAAAAATCCTTTGATTTTTTTTTTCCCCTACCACAGTTTGGAGTTGGTAATTTCCTTCTTGGAAAATGTAAAATGTCAAATGTAGATGGAAGGCTTGAGAGCCCAGGGCAGAGCCACATGGGCCAGGCCCTTGTAGCCTGTGGCACTCAGCCCTCGATGGAGACTCACAAGAGCCACAAATGTCACTGCTCTCTAAACACAGAGCTTATTACCACATCACATCTGTGTGAATTCTGCAGCTGCATGAAGGAGAAACAGTAACTCCCAGCCAGAAAAAAGCTGCAACTATCTCGGGAAAGAAAACACAGCAAACCAGTGGAAATGCCTTCACATTTTGATGTCATTACTTTCCAAGTAAGTCTTCATAATTTTTGTATTTTGTCTTTGAGCTTCCTAAAGCACAAACGGGAATTACTCCAGCTCTAATTGCTCCTCAGAATAATTTTTATCAGATTTCATAGAATCATGTATTTTAAAGCTTTAAAAGCATTACACAACTATGCTACCTTACATTAAAAGGGATGAGTGACTATCTCTGTCCCTAAACATCACCTGCATTTGTTAAAGTCCTTCTTTTGTTCTCTTCAGTAACTACCATCCACTGCAGGAGGCTGCCATTTTTCTTCCTCCACACTTTGAGAATAAATCCTCCATGTTTTAAGACCGTAATTAACTTTTATTTTCTTATTTATTGGCAGATCCATGATGCTGACAACCACGACACAGACACAGGATCTGTGCTTTGCAGCTCCCAGTAACTACCCTAGCAGAAAAAAGCAGCTCTCAGCTCCTTTCACGTTGCAGCTCACTCTGCAAGATGCAAAGTGTGTGCAGGGAGAGGGGCTGACAGTCCAGCACCACACAATGAAGAGACTTTTCAGGAACTCCCCACTCCAACTAACAAATGTGCATGGCAGCTGTACCTTGCAGTACTCACACTGGAGTATCTGTATAGCTCTACAATTTGTACTTTCCATCGAGATCTAAAGGAATACTCTCAAGTGAAAGCTCTACACGCTTTAAAATCATAAATATGACCAATTAACTGAAAGAGATCTATCTCCCACTACTGAAAAAATGAGAAATGCATCTTCTAAGTAGTGGACTGCGAATGCTATCAAAACCTCAGGCTTATAGAAGTGTCCCTCTCCCCAGCCCCTAGTGCTTTCCAGATAAATATCTAATTATTTTAAAGTATAATTTCAATACATGAATAATCTCAGCAGAATACTGTAAGTAGATATTGATATATTCCTACAAAGATGTCTTCACTGGCTGTAGAACCCATTTAGACTTGTTACGCTTTCTGTGTATTTCAAAATGGTTTTGGGTTTTTTTTTTAATCTGCTATCAAAGACTACATATGTTTCTAATATATAATTTTAAATCAATTAGAAATCAGCCTGGAATTGACAGGTAGGTCAGTAGAAACTATGGGCACAATAAATCCATCACAAATCTCACCTGAAAGCTTAAGAAAATACTTTCAGATTGAGCAGCACTTTAACTATTCTATTAAATAAAAGATAGTGCTTACAAAAACAATTTATACTTAGTAATATCATTTAAAAAACCTCCCAGCAATTGAAGAAGAGGTAAGAGCATTAAAAAATCCTAAAATGAAAGATCAGTTAGCAACTTCTGCAATTCCCATCACCCTAGCACCTGCTTCTTACACACTCCTGCATAAGAAAGGTTCTTCAGTTTTGGAAATTAAAAAAAAATAAAAAGGTAAGCCTAAGAGAAGTCTGTTGACATACTGAGTCCACTGCATCAAAAGGTTAGAGTAACCTTTTTGGTTAGAAGACTGCAAAGAGTGTGCTTTGGTTAACAATGAGCTAAGCAACACAAGGCTGGCTAGAACCTACCCAGGCAAATGTCTAACAGTAAAAGCGTTCCAAGCAAAAGGGGAATTTCTATTGCTACCTGAAACGCAAATATCTATATTTAGAGATAAGTAGTACATAGAAAAAGATGCCCCAAGAATGCTTAAAGAAAGGAGAGGTCTCCTAGTTTGTCCCTTCAGCCCCACGGACTGTGCCAGGCTCCTGTTATAACCAGAAGGTGCTGTTACATTTCTGCTGGAATGAACCCGTGCTTTTCTCTAACAATTTTACAATGACATGTCAAAAGAAAACTCAGCAGAAGACAAAGAAAATTGGGCAGTCTGGTCTTAGTCAAATCTGACCGACAACCAAAAGTGATCCATTTTTATATATGGTACACTGCACACCTCAAAAATCAGCAGTTGCTTGACTATGCCATTTGATGCTGGAATTGTGCCCCATCTCTCCAGACCTTCCACAGGCTCCAACAGGAAGGACCTCTGAAATAATTTTATTAATGAAGATGCAACTAATCTGAATATGATGAAGAAGGTGAAACTAAATACAGCAGAAAGTGGTTCTAAAAGAAGGACTCGACAGTTTTAGAAATTAGACCAACACTGGAGTTAAAAACTGGTAGCAACATGAAGCTTATTTGGTGGGCAAAATCAGAATTTAGTGCTGGTCAGCACGTTACTGAACACAATACACTGTGATACCAGAAAGACTTTGCAACGAAGATGTTCAGTCCCTGGAACAGTTGTGCAAGAGATGTATCACCCTAAACATAGCTAGAACTCTGTATTTCCTTTCTCTAGACAAGGACTTGATTTTTGAAGCAAAAGGCAGCACTTCAGTCTACTGTCTTAGTAAAGAACTAAAGCATGATATTGTTTGCACACACAAAATCACAGCCAGTATGGACAGATGCAATTTGCAAAGAGGTATTTTGCTACACAAAATGCTTGGTTAACGAGCTCATTAAAAGGAAGTAACAGCAGAGTAATTTGTGCTTTGCCTTCTTGTAGGAGAATGGCCAGCTATCCAAGAACACTGTCAAGAGAACCATCAGTTTGTAAAGCTGACATTACACTGACCCACTTTCAAAAGCATTACAACCATTTGTCAGCTCAGGAAACTTAAATATGTAAGTGTTTTACTTGCACAGTGAATTGAGCTTAAAATCTAGCTTATTTTGCTTTTGCAAGGAAACATGATCAGCATCAGAAGGAAACTGGAACATTTTATCAGTTATAAGTTCTATGAAGTCTGACTGCCTGCCTCGGCATTACAGCTCCTACTAAGTCTCTCCAAACTAATCAGAGAGAAACTAATTATGACACTCACAAGCAATGCACTTCGTGGATATCTGAGTTTTAATAAATTAACCATGTCACTTTATTCAGTGTCTTCTTTCCCTACTGCATGTGACCTACATCACGTCAATTACTGGGTTTTCAACGACATCTGCCACAGGTCAAAATAAAGCAAAACAAAAAAAAATTACTTACTGTATTTGTCATCATAAGATGCCTTATTTTATAACAGTAATACTTCTACTACACACCAAGCTGTAAGGTCAACGTCTACTTTCTGAAACTTATTAAAGTGCATTAATGTGAACATCCAGATTTGACTTCCACACAACTGTTGTAACAGTCAAACCTCCTTAAGGGGCCAACCAAATTAGGGAAGAGGGAATGCCTGCTTTTCTAAACTAATACTAGAAATGGTGGTGGTTACAACCTAAAGCTGACTGATGTAAATGGAAAGCTTTCTACTGGTTCCTTTATTCTCATCCAAGCCAATCATACCATCTGTGTTCCACACAGATAGTTCAGTTAAAGAAAAAGGAGAAGGAAAACCAAACAAGTGATTCAGAAGGCAACAGAAATGGGATTACCTGAACAGCTACAAGAGGACAAGGAAAAGCTCCTTCCAGATAAAAACATCATCTACATCTGTACAGCAGTAGAGTATCTTGGCAGCAAATGCTGCAAGATGGGGACGATTCCATTTCACCCCAGGGTCAAAAGGAAGAGCCAGGGCACACATACCAAAGGTGTCCAAAGCCCTCTGCCTTACTTTACGTGATTCTTTCCAGGGAATCCCCCAAATCTCCATGACATAGCATGCGGACATTTATTTATTTACTACCCCAAGCTGAACTTCCTGTCAATAAAAACAAAGGAGTCACATTATACAGAATCATGTTAAATTCTAACTCGAATTTAGTTTAGGTTATTGAGTTGCTTGGGTGGGGAGGTTGTTCATTCAGCTGGCTCTTTGACCGGCCCCTTGTTTTCTTTGGGGCAAGGGGGTGTGAGGGAAGGTGTCTTATTACTTCATGTTACAGATCCAACAAAGTGAGAGAATGAGCTTGGAGTTCCTCCAAAACGGTGGCAAAACGTGCAGAAGATGATTCTGAAGACTTGAAACTGGTGAGATTGTACACAACGTGATACTCTATCACTGGCTTACTCATCTTGCAATAGCATAAAACAATTGACTTTGTGCTGGCAAGGAAGAGAGCGGGTAGGGTCAAGGTAGGCAAAACATTTACTGTTCTGCTGGAAAAGATGTTCAGAAGCAGAGTACTCCATTTCAGATGGGCAGGAGAAAGGCACTGAAATCACATGGCCCACATCTTCCATGCGCACACACCGGCCAAAAAGAAGGGACAAAGACACCACAGAAAAACTTTCTAGTCTGAAGTAATTAGGCACAAATACAGACATCTTTAGAATGAACACGAGGACACCAAGGAAATCTGTACTTCTTAAAACAGCATGCAGGCACCATGAAATGGATTCAGCACTCCAAAGGAACATTGCTCCAGCCCCCTGGTTAACAAACATGGACCATGCTGAGATACATCATTTAGCTCTCTCTTTGAGCAGTGCTACCTTGGGTGGTTAATTGGATAATACCATGGTGTAATTGCACACAACTGTTCAGTGTAAAATCCTCAGTTACTGGAATCAAAGTGTTTGAGAAAAATAGAGAAAAACTCCAATAATTGTTTTAAAGTTAGTTGACAAGATGCTTTTGCTTCCACTCCACTGAGCAGACTTCTGCCTTTCTTGTCTGCTAAAACCGTACGCTACCAGCATGTCAGTTCTGTGACAAAAGACAACCTTAGCAATTCAAGGAGACAGTATTAGATTCTAATTGCTGAAGTTTCAAATTGTCTTTGTTGAGACGCAGTCACTGTCTCCCATATCTATTTTAATAACCCACAACTGCCTACCTAGTTTTAAATCCTGAACTTTAAATTAGTCTAGTAGCTCTCTTGAGGGATAGTTCCAATGCACCGACACCTCACAGGAAGAAAACCATTCAAAATACACACGCAGTAAGCAACGAGCTGCTGAAGCAGATCTGAAGGCACAGCAAACTGCATGCATTGGAGTGCAGAGAGGAACGAGAGTCAGAATTACTCAGCAGGGAACACCTTGGAACACCTGCTTTTTGCTGGCCAGCAGCACTGCAACCCGCTCAGCAGCTCTACGCCCAGATCTGTGCGTGCGCCCATGGGCAAGTAGGTTTCACAAAGTCAAATGCACAGAAAGCTGGGGCAATTGTCAAAAAACTGGAACTACTCTTCATCATCTGACCTGTAGGGCATACAATCCCTTCAATACCATAACACACACCTAGTTCACCTCAAAAAGCTTTAAATGCTTTTTGCTGCTGATGTTAACGGCCCTAACAATCAGACACTGCCGAAGTGAATGGCTGCAGTGAATGGCTGCATCCCTCGGCTGGAGTATACCTCATGCCATTTACCAGTTCTAGGATTTTTCGATCATAAAGATGACCAAATCAAAACAACATTTAACGGTGTTGAGGGAACCGTTTAGTAGATAAATACACAATTATTCTAAACAAAGGTGCCGTTTTTCTGGTGATAAACCCATTCTCCAGAGCCTGGCCAGCTGAGAGAAAATTGCAACCTCTTAGAATCTTCCTACAGCTCTAAACCTCACTGGCACCCTGCTTTATTTCTTGCATGCTTCTAGTAAGTGGTGCAACCATTTTAACCTCTTCCAACTAAGGCAATGGTTTACGAGACCCAGCCATCACTTCTGATATTAATAAATGAAGTTATGCAAAGACACAGCACATTGAAAATACTGTGCACTTCTAAAGGCAAGACACGAGCATACCTACTAGCAACAGAAGACATAACAAGAAACAAATAGAAGCAAATTAAGTCTATGGATCATCAGGTCATTTCAAGAATGAGTGACTTTGGAACTGCATTCCCTCTAAAATCTGGGCTATATTTTGGGCTTTATTTGTTGGGAATTTCATTCCAGTGAGAATGAGGCTGGTGCACTATAAATGAATTGACACTCAGTGACCTTTACCCATGCAATTGATACTGTTACGTAAGTAAAAGGCAGTAAAGCATATGCAGTTCCCCATCTGTATTACAGTCACCATTGTTGGTTTGCATTTGCTGGAATTTAAGCACAAAGATAGACTTGCTCTCTGGTACAGCAATTTTTTTTCCGCCAAAAAATGTTGCTACACCATCGGATTTTATAGAGGAAGAGCTGGCAGCTACTTCTGCAGTTAAAGCATAGGGTTAAAAATATGAATGCTGCTATACTTAATTATAGATATTCTACATACAGTTTTTCTTCATCAACTAATTTATACATCGATTAAGGATGGTTTATTATGCTATTACATATTTTAGATATGTAAAAATATACTCAATCTGAAAGAAGACAATTTGCAGTTAATAAAAAAGTCTGATTAACTTCAAGTTATTTAAGTAAATAAAAACACAGCTAAAAAAAATACCTCATGCCAGGATTATTAGCCTGCAGTGATCCTGCTACAGCAATGGTGGTCAAATGTTTCAGCAGCATACTATATAGCCACAGAATTCTGAGCAATTTTAGCTCTTGCTTATCCAAATTCATCTGATTTTATTTTTTTGCCAGTTCTATGCACAGTCTCGTAATGCATCTCGATGCTTAACAGTACTGAAATCAGAGGCACTTTCCCGCACATGTTAATGTGTGTTCTTAGGGGAAATCTGCTTATTATACGGACACTGGGAAGAGCTAAACTGTGCTCAATTTGAGAAGAAATCCCTTCTGGCACATGGTGTGCGGCCACTGGTAAACCACCCATCCCACACGTCTCCCGTGAGGCATCCACCTTGCTGGGCAAAGAGAACGAAGAATTTAAATTTTAACCACTTTTTCTGACAAGGGAGTCCAATTTGAGCCCACGGGGAGCTCACAGAAAGGGACTCCCCCTCAGACACCCATTCCCCCACACCGACCCTTGCAGCAGGGCTCCCATCTCCTCCTCACCGCCCAGACCCATCTTTTGCCTGAGGCGACATTTCCTGCTGCCGGGCACTCCTGCTGAAAGCGCTGCTCTCCTCGCTGCCTCGGCACACGATGGTGCTGCCCTTCCCCTCAGACCTCTGCTTCGGCCAGGCTACGATGCCTCACCACAGAGCCGGCCGGACGGCGCCTGCCCCCCATTCCAGCAGCGGTCGCTTCAGAACCCGAGGCAAGCAGGCATTATGGCCCAAGCAAACAATCAAACATCAGAAGTAAATCGGTCGCTGCGGACAGAGAGCAGGGCGGCCAGAGGCGCTCCCCGGCCTCCCTCGGCACGGACCCAAGCTTCCCTCCACGCAGCGCCCCCCGAGCCCTCCAGAAGGTTCGCGCTCCCGCCCCAGGGCGCAGCGATGCCCTGCGCCGGGGGCCGCAGGCGCCGTGTTTACAGCGCCCATGCAGCACCACACACGCACACGGAGACCAGCAAAACCCTCACTTCGCAGCCCCTGTCTGCACAGGAAGGGCAGCTCCATTTCGATTCAGCCCCGACGGCTCAGCATGCCGGAGGAAATACAGCTCCTGAACAAGACATGGTACAATATACCAAAGGAAGGGGTTTGCTGCTTCACAGCAATTCTCTTCTTCACGTTTTTCCTCTGCTGATGCCGTTTTGATAACTGAAACATGTCCTCTCTTACCTTCCCTGACAGAATTTTTTTCTCTTAGAGTTGCAGGAGGCTCCCGTTCTGAGAGCAGCAGACAGCCCGCCCAACCCCCGAGCCCAGCCAGTGCTTCAAGATCCACAGACACCATGAAGAGGTGGCACCCAAAGCTCACAACTCTGCTGATACTCTTTCAGCCGACAAAAGGAAATGTTCCACAAGAAAAGGAATTGCCACTAGAAAAATTAAAATACAGACTCATCATAAGCTTTCTTCCTAAGTTTTCTTGAATAGGTATCTAGGAAGATTACAGTGCACAAATCTCTATACTCCTGGAGGCTTCTAATCTACTTATCACTGAAGTTTACTCCTGACACAGAAAGGGAATCTATTTCAAGCAAGAATGCCATTGAAAAAGATCCTAACACGACACAGTCTCTGATTTCCCAGGGAGAAAATAAAGCATGTTTGTTTGAACAGCAGGTAACCAATCCAGCAGGCAGAAAAGTAAACTGATGAAGAGATCTGCTTTAAAAACTCTTACTTTGTGCCCCATATGTAGGTTTTCCTACCTCGTACATTACAAAGAACAACAAAGCAAAAAGAGAAAGAAGACAAAAAAAAAAAAATGAACCTAATATACCCTAGGGTGAAGGGGTACATCATCTCTACCCTTAAATACCTGATCAAAGCTCTTCATGTTAGTATTCAGAGGAGCAAGGAACGGTGACAATAACACCAGGAAAAGGGATTGAAACTAGTTCTGTATGCAGCACTGATTTCCTCTGCTTTTCCTGCAGTAAATGGATGTGGACTAATAATGACTCTTTGATTAGACTGTGAAGGTTTCTATTACACTAGAAAAAAATTATTTTATACAGAAGGTGTGTTTCTTTTTTGTCAACAAGACTTGGGGCATAACAGTGCAATCTGGACACTCAACCCTAGAGTTAAACTGAATCAAACATTCTACTTAAGATTTTTACTTCATTCCTTGCATGCAGCAGGGCCAAGACACAAGAACATTGAAGACTAAGCCTTCACAATTGCCTAAACTACCTGGTCAGCTTTCCAATACTGGAGTAAGGACTACTGGACGGAGTCAAAATACAGCTTTTACTTCCTTCATGGGCTCTAATCAACATGAATTAGCTGCTTGTAACAAACTTGATATATTCCAGGAGTGTATTATCTCTATCTCTGTACATAGGTTTGAGGGTATATTTCTCTCAGGTTTATTTGTTTCTCATGAAGTAATTTATCATTTAAGAAATTTTAATTATGTAACAAAGTTGCAGCATCTTTGAAAAGATTTCTCACTCTTAAGATTTTTCCCTCTAAGGCATATATTACCAGTAATAACAGCCTAAAAATGTACAAGAAAGTTTTTGAGTGAACTTCTTTGCCCTAATTATTTGAAATGGTTAAATCCCATGCCAGCAACCTCAATACACATTTGGCAGTATGCCTACACTCTATTACTGGCAATTATAAATATCATTGTGAACAGAACTTCTCCCAGTGTTGCTGCCACACAGAATTAAATAGGAAATTTTTCAGAAGCCAAGCAAAAATATTTGTCTGGTCTATGAAAACAGAGGGCAATAAATCAAAGAGCAGCATTTCACCCCTGTCTGGTAAATGCTGACTGAGACTTATGGTTAAATATCAATTTGTTATCTTCCATGTTTGGAAGCACATGAAAGCTGAATATTAAACTGAGTGTATAACATAAGGCATGGCTTACTACACTTATACTACTATTACAAAGGGGCCTGATTTTAAGCATGTTCTGAGTAAGTCCTGCCCTAAATTCCCCTATTAACACAGAGCCCCATTGTACCTCTTCCACTACTGATCACACTTAATGAAACAGTAGCGAAAATCGGCAAGATCACAAGACAAAACTGAGAGCTTGCCTAGTAATTACATCTCCTGAGACTCCTTTATGTTTTATCTTGGGAAACTACAGGTCATCACCATCCCTTTTATTTGCCTTTTACTTGTTTGAGCAAACATTTCTGCCTGCCGATTTGCAAGCATAGTGATTCCCATAGTTACAGTTTTCTGTAAATGTAACGGCTAAAAATCAATAGTCACTATAATTCTTTTGAAGTTCATTATAAATTTCAATGCAACCAGAACTAGTTAAGATCCCCTGGCTACAATGACTCAACCACATGAATAAATCTACAAATGAATAACTATTTTGGGGTCAATGCGATTTTTCACCAGTGTGAAGAAAGTTTCAAAGACCTTTTTATAAACCAAAGATTAGGAAAGAGGCAAAAATCCTCCTGGGAGAGCTAACACTTGTGTATATTCACTGCTGTAGTTTTGCTCTGACCCATTTTCTGGGAACAAATGTTTAGTCTTTAATAAATTTCTACCTTATCCCCTATCTTACTGCATGCTCAAGAATGCCTCCTATGCTCCTATTCAGCACTACTTTACTCAAAACTCTAACACTCTTAACATTCAAGTAGTACCTGTCCAGTTGCACTAAGGAGACTCAGTTATCCATTACACCGTAGAAATAGCATGCACCTGTGTTACTTGAAAACATTAAACTAAATGAAGTTGTTTTCCTTATCTCTAAATCTTTGTTTTCAAACAGGGGCCACAGAGCACTGCCCTGCTCACCACCAGCAGAGGGGAAGGGTAATACACCAACTTCTGCAGCACAAATCCCAAAGGTTTTCTAAGCTCATGCCGTTCTTCTTAGATCTAAAGTATCTCCCCAAAACACAGTGCAGAATCTCTCAGGAAAACAAGTATCCAGCATATACAACAAAATGGCTTGTGTTTCTGCTGCATTTGACAGATCTGCTGAGCAGCAGCAGAAAGCATTTGGCAGCACTAATCAGGTCCTGTTTGGAGCCCAGGAGCCAGCAGGGAAACTGAAGAAATGTGGCAGTAGTGTCTCCAGAAACCACCAGGTAGTTCTGCTCAATGACTCTGGGGCACGCCATCATTTTCTTCCAGACACCATTGTTCTCTTGCAGGAGTCTGCCCAATTAAATAAAGGCTTTGTGGAAAAGCTGAAACAGCAAGGCCCGTTTCTTCAGAATGCTGAAGGCTTCTGAAATCAGTGGATGCCCAACACGTAGGCTGTTGTCTCCCAAAGCTTTGCATATCCTATGTCTGGCTGAGGACTCAGTAACGCAATTACTTTATTGGCAGATGTCAATGAACACTTTTTATGCTCTATAATGTTAACTTAAATGCCTTCTCAAACTCAGAATTTAACACTACTATTCTTAGTCTCAAATTTTTACTACATATTCTTTTTCTTTTACAATTCACTAGGACAAATTGGGAAACACCAGACATCACTCCTATAACCAACTGCATTTTACCATCCTTGCTTCCCTTTATTATCCTTGCGATTTAGACACAGCACATCATCTCAAAGTGCTCATATGTCCAGCCCAAAATTCAGTTGGGTTAGTCAAGCTATCATACTTCTGTAAGGTTCCACAAAACAGATCTTTCACAGGGAAGAGGGAAACATCTAGCTATAACAGGAGATAACGTTCAATCTCTTCCACTGGTAGATGATTTAGATTTCTAACATTCTAGGTTGCAAGGCAGCATCAGTTTAACAGGAGTCAGGATGAAAGCTCTCCTTTGCAAAAGTTTTCCATAACTCTCCATTTCATGACTGCTGATTTCCCTTTGGAGGTCAAGTCCCACAGAGAAGGCAGCACACCACCCAGACCTCCGGCCTGAGTTCTGTCCCCTTGTCACAAACAACTCAACTCCAAGCAAACAAGAGAAGAATAAACAGACCAGCTGTCACATAGGGTTGTTTTTCTCCCCCCTCCAGCACAGCAGCACTGATGGAGTTGCCCTAAACAGGCTGGCATGGCATGAAGCCAGCTTACATAACCTAATGGAAATTACATGCACAGGAGGGCAGGGGCTCCTGAGCGATGGGAGCATTCCATGAGGGTCCTGTAAACAAAATACTTCACAGCACCTTGATCCCTTTTCACTGCCTTGCAGTTGTATATAATGAATACAAGAGTATCACAAGGACTGAAAGCGTGGCTCAAGCGTGTCTTACTGCTGCCATATACACCATTCTACATGTGCCACTGCAGACCCAGGCTTTTAGATTGCCTAAAAATGTTGTTGTAAAGTTATTTTTCTAAGTCAGTAAAGAACAGGATCTACAAAGACCTTTACAATTAAAGATGTAAAGTATTATTCTGAGATAAGAATAAAAGAGCCTTTTAAGGCTGAGAGAAGAAAAAAATTACAAGAAGCAATTCCATGGTCAAGGTTTCTATTTCAAAAAAAGCAACAAGCATTTAAAATCCATGCCCCTATTGTCTTCAATCACACTTAAACTCTAAACTGCTTATCCGTTTTCAGATAGAAACCCTGGATTATAATTTTCAAAACTTCTGGTCAAGTCACTGAAAGAGATCATTATCTTTCACTACCAGAAGCAATTTAACACTACCCCATTAGGCAGTGTCTGAAGGTCCACAGATCCTCTGAGTTTTACCACAAGACATGTGGCTCACATCACAGTGACCAGGACAACATGCTTCCCCCTCCCTCAATATTTTATGACATTTACTGCAGAAGACCTACTGCTATAGATATTTCAATAATACTGCTCCAGAAATTACCAATAAAGACATAAACCTTGCTTAAAGCTCAGTTTTACACTGACTCTTGCTATGGTTTGTTGTGTATTTGTAGCTCAGACAGTGGTATTAATGTAATGAGGCTCACTCTTACTGTCATGACAATGAAAAGACAAACCAAAAAACCATTCTAGCACATGATTGAAGGAAAAGTGGGACAGAAATAAAGACCTTTAAACAAAACTGATGACAATCTTATAGCATGATATATACACACTGTCACTGACTATGTGTTCTTCTATGGCATTTTACCTTATATCAACTTGAAAGTCCTCAAAGTCAGTCTTTGATGTATTTTTCTTTGCAAATTATTTTTTATAATAAACTAGTTGGTTCTTACTTACCTGCATGCGATTCAAAATGATTGAGAAATTTAATAACAGAAACTGTAATTTGTAGTACAGTTATTTCCTTATAATTAACTTTGCTATGCATTTTGACAGGCAGTCTTTAAG
Source organism: Phainopepla nitens (assembly GCA_013400175.1). NCBI lineage: Eukaryota > Metazoa > Chordata > Aves > Passeriformes > Bombycillidae > Phainopepla > Phainopepla nitens. Next base: position 726,303 of record VXBQ01015298.1, read on the forward strand.
ACTGAAACTATGACATTTATTAATACAATTTCAAATTTAGCTTACTGATGAAAAATGGCTCCCTGTTGCATAGCCTTCAGTTCTCGCTGTCAAAATAATATAAAACCTGCATGTTCTTCTGTCAGAAACTCATCCTGCAGATTTCTTCAGTGTTCCTCCTGGTAAAACAACTTACGGTTTTATATCCAATTCTGAAATCCTTGACATTAGACAGAAGACTTTCCTTTACGCTACACTGTAATAGAGGGAAGCCTTTTTGCTCTCATAAAGCTGTAACTATTTTCAGTGCTATGCTATTTCCACAAACTTAGGGACAGGGACAGCAAAGGGCCTGCAGGCAAGAGCTGGAAGAGGCATCAAATCACCTGAAATACTCTCTACAAAACATGAAGTACAAGAGCAATGAAGTCTAAATTGCAGTGGCTTGTCTGGGCTGCCTGCAGGACACAGCCTGAGCAGAGCCTTTGTCACCTGGGTGCCATTCCCTCTCCACATCTCCATGAGGAAGGCTGAAGGGAGCCTATTTACAGGTACCCTTCAGAGGCCGCCTACAGCACCAGGGAAGGCTCCACAGCAGCTGGGAGCATTTTGGCTTCCACGTCACACCTCAGACACCGCTCCGTGGGCTGGCAGAGATCACATGAGTGAGAAACAAACCATCAGCAGCTTCCTGTCCTGCAAAATAAAGCTGATGAAAGCAAAAGCAGAGTGTAGAATGCAAACCTGAAGGCACACTGAGCTTCACAAAGTCTCTGTGCCTTTGGCTTAGAATTGTAGCCAGGTGATAATGCCTCCTTTATTTCTCACATGTCCACAAGAAAGTCATATAGCAGTACCTTCAGATATCTTAAATTCTTTCAGTTTTCACCTCCATCAAGCTTACCATGTTAGAAATACCAGATAAGGGTCCGTGAAAAGTTCAATAGATTTGTTTAGGGATATTGTAATCCAAAATTTTATATGCTGTGATCGTACTGAAGACAGCCATAAAACAATCTCCCTTTCTGTTACCATCTTATGATGAGATGTGTACTTTAATACCAAGACAAACCCCTTACTACCATGATGCCCAGGCTGCCACGTGCATAACAAGGGCCACAGTACCAAACTCCACAACCCAACAGGGCTTTGAAGTGGCACCTAATGCAGGGCCTCAAAGTCCAGTGCACCCAGGGTATCACAGCCAGCAGCAAGACCCAGCTCTGTGCAAGGCAAGGCACAGCTCAGGAGGAGCTGGGCTTCACACCCAGCGGAGCTACACACAGAACTCCTACACACAGTGAGTTAGGTGACACTGCAAGGCATGTTCTCATGACAGGGAAAGACAAAGACTGCACACAAGAACTAGGGGTAAACACGTTCAATGATATTTAATGAGATTCAAAGAACTCAGTTATTATGGTGACATCAGCCTTTCCACACCAGGGAGGCCTCTGACTGTGGCAAGCTGCTACAGTCCAGCTGAGCCAAGCTAAGGTTGTTTAAAATGCTACATTTAGATTCTAGTCCAGCCTACAAAATTTGAATAGCTGGGAAGAGCAACGTTACAAATACACTGACGTGACATTTGGCTTTTACAAAAGAAGTTTTTAAAAATTCCAGACATCATTCACATGCTGTGCTGAAGTATTTTAAGCTTTCTCCAGCAAAGTCACCTCAGCTTTGTTGATTTACAGTAACGAACTTACTTCTTCTATCCATTACTGTGTATTATTAGTGGCTTTGCTTACAACACTGACCATTATGTACCACTCATGCTCCATGGCACCTTGGCACAGCAATTCATTACACAATAAGCCATTTCAAAACATCTGAGTAACAGAAATAGGATCATCTGTGCTCTAATATTCTTTTGATTCAAACTTCAGATTTCCAGCTACAGTTCCCACTTGTGCAAGCTATGAGGTTAGAGTTCCACTTAGATCTCATCACAAGAAACGTCAGGTATTCTCCTTGAAGGACTAGAACACAGGGAAGTGGGATCTTCATGGCAGTTACAGAGTAGCTGAGAATGCTGCTAAGCAATAAGAATTTAACACTCAAAAAGTCTGGGCAACTAAGGTGTCTCAATAGCAAAAATTAGTTTTAAACACAATCCAACTTTGAAATCTCTTGGCTACATTAACAAATATGTGAAAATGCTAAACTAAGACGGTTTAGATGCTACGCAAAACCAAGCACTTTGTTAAATCATTTTGCTTTTATGCTGTTCCCATCCAGACTAAACCCAGCTGAGCTGCTTTTAAAAGTAGTTATAACTAGTTAGGAACTCACAGGTATTTCCATAAAGGTATTTTACATGAATCTCAAGGGATGCTACAACAACAATGAAATAAAAAACAAAAAAAAAGGGCAAGATTCAATGTTCCTGTTTACATTTGCAAACTAGACTAGATGAAATATGAAACACTTAGTCCTCAATGTAAACAACTATTTCATACATTTTAATAAAGAAATGAGATCATCCAAGGAACTGCTCTTAGATAGCAAGGGAAAATTGGAAAGTAAAATGCATGACATCTCAAGCAAGTGAAAATGCATCGACATTTTATTCAAAGCTCTATCAAAATAAATACAAAAAACCCTCTCCATCTGCCAATTATTTTGGGTATTAAAGGAGGGTGAGGAGAAAGGCCAGTTTTTGGTTTACCCCACATCCATTCTACATACAGAAGGCTCTATATGGGAGGTTTTATGCTGAGTCCAGCTTAACATCCATTTGAAATATATAATAAGAGAGCCATTACACAAAATATTATACCAGAGTCCTGGCCAGTTTGCCTCTCTCTTTTCTTGCCTACCTTTCCTCAGCACATAATAATTCTCCAAGTGAAACAAACTGCCCCACCAGCTTTGCTGCACACAACCTGCTTCATAAAAATTCTATTTCTTCATGTCACACAATTGTTCTTCTGGCACAACTTATTTTCTTCTGAAAATGTACATTTTTATTAACACTGACTATGTGGAAGCGTCTCTTATTAATATTACAATTACTTGTAGAAAGAATATTGCTGTGTTGTTTAATATATTCTGTTACATAAAATATTCAAGACTTATCAGGTTCCTGTGCAAATTCATACATCTGCTACAAAATATTCACATGTTCAGATACACTACTGCAATACAAATATCTCAAGATCATATCCCAAGTAATCTATAGCACGATCCCCAGATATGGTATCAAAACAGGAGCAAATTTACATTTACAGCTCTGGAATCGTATTCCAGGTTTGATGAGTAGTCACACAAAGGCTGTGAGACTACTCTGTCTGTTTCAAGACATTTAAATTTCCTCTTTCACATGCTATTCAAAAAAAGTGAACATCCTGAGACACCTAAATTGCCTTTGATCCCCAATTACTGGATTTTCACCAGTTTTGTTCCTTTTTTAAAATTAAAAACAGTACACTCCCTTATATCACTATCCCTTAGCCAATGATATTTACAGACAGCCTTGTAATGGCATGCCTTGCCCAGAAAGAATCTCACCTACTGTTTCTCTTCACTCCAGGTGTTTCTGACACACTCAGCTTCCACATGTGCCAGCTGACCCCTCACCTTACCTTGTTCCCCCTAGGTCGTCCTGCCGAGTCCCTGCCATTCGCTCCTCCGAGCACCACGGGCATCCCTTCATGCTGCTGAGTGTGAGGGAAGTCTTGCTCATTTCCTCAGCTCCTCCTCCACACCCATGGAGCCCACAGAGGGCTCTTCCAAGCAGCCAAGTCCACACCACTGACACTTAGTGCATGTGTTCTATGGTGCTGTCAGAAAGTCAGCTCCCCTGCGCTTTGTGTTGCTACAGAGAGACTCCAGCAGTTCAACTCAGGCACCTTCATATTACTTACAGTTACTGCTGAAAGCCATGAGATAACCTGGATATTGGACAAGAACCAGAACTAGGCTAAAAACCAGAAAAAGCAGCTGTCTGTAGCCTGTGTTTTATCCAGATGGCAACAGAGGCCGATTCTGAAAGTCATCATCGGTGAAACTGTACCCAAATCAGTTCCCTCCTGCTAAGAGTTCTGCATTTTGTAACTATCTCAGGTGCTCACGGGTTCAAAATCCTTGTGCTGTTTAAGTGTTCATACATGCACATACAGAGAACACAGAAGAGGAGAATGAACAGAGCATCATACCAGGTCCAGCCAAATCTTGTTCATCACAGTACCAGCTTCCAAAACCCAGTTTCCATTGGGGCCATAAGAGCACAAACAGGAGAACTCGGAAGCTCTTTATGAAAAATCACCCACATCTAAGGAAAAAAGGACAGAACAACTGTCTGTAATTCAGAGATGAGCTATACTTCTTCCACACATAGTTTAAATGTTTTATTTTCTTAACACAGGCATCCTTATGAAACAGCAATTGTGGTGCGCTCTCAAGAATCTAAAAAATTACCATATTTTGTATCCAGAAAATATGTTTTCCCTCCAGAGAAGTCCTTTACCTGACAGAAAACACCACTGAGCATTCAACGGCTTAGCCTTCCTGCCACTTGGTCACTGTCCTTAGATGTCATCAGCACTCCACAACAGTGCAGGAAAAAGCAAGATGGAAGAGCACCACCCATAATAGCAGGGGCTTGCACTGGTGACAGCACACAAGGGCAAAGCCTCAGTGAAGTCTGGTTTGTTTGAAAGACACAAGGTTATTTTCTCAAGGTTATTGTATCACTTAAAAAAACCTGAACAACAGAACCCAATCCTAAAATCTGACTGCACAAATACAGAATCTCTAACCATTCTTTTCATTTAATGCCTTAAAAATGCCCAATTTCATTGCAATATTTTTTTGGCTAAAACAGTAAGCCATAAACTCTCCAGCAAATGAAAACAAATTTAAAATTTAAATGAAAACTAAGTCAACAATTTGGTGATACGATCATGTATTTTCAATTAAATATTCAGTCCGCAAGTGAATTTATTTAGGCCAATGTATCAGCATCATCAATAAAAGAATTCATCATAATTACCACTTTCATCTGGCAGAAATTAGTAGCAGATGTTACGGAACTTTTCCACGTTTATATTCATAGATGCTTGACATTCTCCCATTGAGTTCAAAACACGAAAGCACAGTGAATAATAGCCCTATGTTTTGAATCATAATCTGCACTTACTTTCAAGTCCCTGGACTTACTTTCAAGTCCCATCCTGGACTGCTAGCCCTCCTCGTTTTTAGACTCAGTCTTAGCAAGACAGTTTGCTCCACAGAAAGGACATGAAACACTGGAATTGGCTTGCAGGTCAATTACTGCCCAATCACTGTAAATATTCCCCGGCTGCTCTGATCTCTGTGGACACCGCACACTCACTTCACAGCATCGGTAAGAAATGTCAGTCCTACTCTGCAGCCCCCTGGTAACCAGAATATTAATTTTTACTTACAGAGTTGGACAGCTCTCTGAGCTATGTACAGCAAACTCTTCTACGTTAGCCCAACCAGACTCACCAATACAAACATTTACTGAGTGATGATAAGATTTGTGATTCAGGATTGAAAAAAAAACAAATTCAAAAAACAACGCATGGAGGAAAACAAACAAACACACACCACTACAAAAAAACCCCCACAATAACTCATTGGCTGTCCAAGCAAAATTATCCAGATTATCCCCCTTCTTTCTACTGGTTAGGAATCACACAGCTCATAGTGGTGACAAAGTTTGGGAAGGACAGAAAGGAAGCTTCTCTTATGTACCTGCATTGCAAACAGGGAAATCTAGGGAAATTGTGAATCAGATGATGAAACTCAAATTTCTTAACGTACCTACAGATGTCTTTTGCTTTCACATGGCTTCATCATCCAGGAACTAAATATACTGAAGGTAGCTTTTTTTGATCCTTTTCTTCTTCAAAGGATTAATGTTTCAATAAATTGATTTACTGCATTAACATGAGCACTCAGACAAGAGAAGTGGCAGGGACCTGTGGCAAGGAGCACACAGAGAGGAGACAAGTGCCTTTTTCTTGGATGCTGCACGTATTTCCACTGCCTCCTGAGATACAGCAACCAGGGATTAAAATGCAAAGGACCCACCCTATAAAGATGTAACAGGAGGAGACAGATTTGTTTCCACAACTTTTTAAATCGCCTTGCTCTCCCAGAGGATATGAATTCTCCAAGACTACCCTGCTGTGCTTTTCTAGTTTGCTGTTTTGCACTCTGCTCCAGTCTGGCCCCAGGCTGGGCAGTGTGAGGACTCCCAGCACAGCCACAGAAGAGGCCGGGTAACGCTCTAGGGGGAAGGCGAGAGGAGTGGGGGGAAGAAAACCAACCCCGCAGCTTTATTTTTATTTCCCTTCTAATCAGGCAGCTACACCTACCAGCATCCTAGAAGATACCTCAGGGACACAGAGACTAAACCTAGAGGAGGTGGCAGGAAGGAGAAGAGGAATTACAAGACCAACAGCGGCACTCTAGCAGGAAGTAAAAAGAAAGCCATGGTGTCTTAGATAAAATACTAACAACTCTAGCCCATAGCTAGCAAGGTACAGAAAAAGTCCTGATGTGCCCTTAATTCCTATTTTACAACACAAGCAAAGAAGCAGAAGACCACATTATAGGAAAAAAATATACAGACCATATAAACTGGCAATAAACCTGAAATATTCATGCAATGTCACTCTGTCAAAGCATGTTTAGTCTACCACCTAAAACACAAGCAAGAAAAAACCCGGGCACTGCAGTACTCCCATTTATAACTGAAAAAACAGAAATACAACTCTTGTCCCACTGAAACCCTGTATTTACTTAAAACTACAGATTATTATACTTTAATTAAAATGTAGTGAGGGAAGTATATAAATTTGCACCTGATTACAATTACAAACAGTTATAAATCTGTACTTGGAGTTAAATATTCCTGCAGAAGGTATACGTCACATTTACTGAACTACATAAAAGGTATGTTATTTGATGTTCAAGTAACTGGACAGCAAGACAGAAAATGAAAAAAATTTGCTGTACATATACCTTTAAGTATGTCTGATGAGTTAAAATGTAGCTACATTTATCATTTTGAGTGAATGGTGAATAGCAATGTTTTTCATGCAATATAAATTGTTACTGGGAACACATGGAGCTTTGTGTTGTTGGTTTATTTGAGGGGTCTTTGTTTCTTTTGGTTTTAATACAGTAAAAAAAAAAATAGCCCTCCTCGAAAGCATCAGTAAGCAGAGAGACTCTGCTCCCCTCCCCAACAACTCTTGCTATTTTCAAGATACAAATGCAAGAAAGCACTTCAGAAGTGCACAGCACAGACCTAAGGCTTTTATCACAATTCTTGTAGGTCTCCTGTTTAATGAGATACCAATAAGAGTCTAAAGTAATTATAAACAGTAACCTGGAGGCCATGAGAGCAGAAACCAGTTGTACTGCTCCCAAAGCTGGCTCAGACATCTAAGAGAAAGAAATCTGACAGAGTGTGAGCATTGTAATATTAACTATTAATGTATTTTAATCAATGTTTTGTAGATTGTTCTGGGAAATGTTGCAGGGGAAGGTAGCAAGCACTCCCATATCCACTGAGCTCAACTTTTCTTTTTATACAATACTCCTGAACATTTGTCTACAAACAGTAGTTTTTACAAACACAAATATAAAAGCATCTCATGTCTATCAGCCCCAGTATCCAAAGGATACATCTGCTCCCTCTGGAACTCATTCCTGATTCACAAGGCAAGAATCTCTTTCTTCCTCAACTATGTGCCATTCATTTTACTTTTAGTCTTCTTGCTATTTTCAAACCCTTAAGCTACCCACAGATAAACATATCGAGTAGAATGCAGGAAGATCCACAAGTTTTCAAATAATTAATTTCTCCTTTCAATCAAACTGTTTTCTTTTACAAGTAAAGAGTTTCTTCTTCTACCAACTAAAATTTTGGATAAGTTTTTTTGTTAGAAAGCTTGACACAGAAGATATACATGAATTGCCTGGCCTCCCTAAAGACAAGCAGAATATTACCTCATGACACACACAGTAACAAGATGTTGAGAGGGTGGGTTACATCCCATGGCGCTAGAGATTCCAAGGATTTCATGACTATGAAGAACCAAGTACCCCATAAACAGAGGTTGTCTATCAAATACAAGGAATGTGGCTGTTCCTCTCAAAACTGATGTTACAGGGCAATAGACAAATCAATCACACATTGGGATCATGCACTTCATACTACGTCAGGTCAGGGAAAAGCACAACACAACCACTGTGAAAATGAAAAACAGGAGGCAATTGTATCTTTGGGTCTATCTTACACAAAATGCCAGTTCTCATTCTATGAATTCCCATTTAAAAAAGGGGAGCATGGGGGGTGAAAAAAAAAATCCTCTATTTTAACTTATCACCACTGAAGTACATGTTCACCTCGTTTTTTGACAGCAGTTCCCTCTTGGAAGCAACTATTTGCATTTCCAACTGTTCTTTGTCTTTGCTGCTGGCCAGATATTTAGGCAGTGTTAATCAGGTTGAGGATTTGCAGAGCTCCATTTGTCTGAAGCACAGCTGTTCCAGCTTGCACAGGTACCTGCCCACGCAGGCTGAGCGGATCAGAACAGACATTCCCTCCTCCCCAGAGGATCCAGGAGCGAGGGGCAGTGTACTCTGTGGACAAACTACACATCTCAAAGCACAGCCGTGTATGATACCTTCCCTTGACAACAATTCCAGGCAACCAGTGGGGGCAGAAGTTCACCCTAGGAAGGGATTTTCCACTGTCACGCGCAGCAAAAGGCATGGGACGATGACGAGGAGCCAAGGAAACGTGTCTGTGTGAACGCAGGCTCCCCTGCGCAGACCCATCGGCCCGAAGGCGCAGAGCAAGGACAGGCTCCTGTCCCACAGGAGTGGCACTGTCCCACAGGACACCGGCACAGCTGCCCAGGGACAGCCCATGCTCACGCGGTGCCACTCCCCAACCCAGCCCAGGGAAGCCGAGCAAAAGCTTCCCGTGTTTGCCGGAGGCGCTCGGTGCCAGGCAGGGACGCTTCCGTGGGTTCTGGCTCTGGGGACTGTGCACAGTCACTGCTGGTGTTACGGAGTTCAGGCATCCATGGGCCTTCCTTTCCCTGCTCAGGGCTCCCCATCATCCCTCAAAGAGTTATTCTCTGTGTTTCAGCATTCCAAAATAAGTCTTTCCGTATCTGACTTTTCCCTTCACTGCTTGCAAACTGACATTGCCTAAAGTCAGCGAAGCAGAGAATGCAAATATCTGAAGTAAATATAGCTAGAGCTAGACTGCCTGATTTGGCTTCAGAAAGGGGGGTGGAGAGACAAAGAGATGTGAAAATTACACACGTTACAATGCTAATTAAACCTTGTCTCTTCTATCTCACTGGAATATTTCAAGTTTTCTACAACTTGAAGCTCCATACCAACTTCAGAGCAATCTGTCACTTCCAAGCTTCTCAAATGCCCAAGTATAGACTTCTAAGCCTAAATTTAGTCACCTGATTGGAAAATTTTCCTCCTGAAAGGGATTCTGGATGAAGCTTTTCAATTGTAAATCAGAGTTTGGGTGCATAATCAGACTGAAGCAAAGGACATAATTCAGGAGCAGGGCTTGTTTACTTTAAAATGTTTACACATCAGCCCTGTGCTTTGAATCACACATTCTCACATATGGGACGTAGGATTTGGGACCGATGGGGTAGGAAATGCAGAACACTGCATTGTGGAGAACTCCCACATGAGAATAAAAAGATTGTACTGTTTGGTTTTGAAATACTAGTAAGAAGACACATCAAATCCCATAGAGAGAAGTTATCCATAATTAAGCAGTACAAAGCCGTCTGTGACAGCCTGGTTGATTAATCACAGCAGAGTGTCTGACTACAACTACAGCCCCAGAACAAAAACAGTCTCAAGTAGCTGGATGTGATCAGCATTCAGAGTTGGAAAAGAGCATCTTCCACACGTAAAAAAATACCTTGGTTTTGCTGCTCTTTAGGACCAGAGTTGGTCAGAAGAACCAACTGCGCTCTCAGTAAATACTACAAACAATCCATGCAACCTATGAGTTGCATATTAAATAATACTGAAAGCTCACATTGGAACTTAAACTCTTTGGAGAAAATCATGGAAACTATGCATGGATAGGGGCCCAAAAGGATTGGACTGCAAAAGAAATTATCTCAACCAATGAAACTGTGAATGGAATATACTAAAAGGAACCGCCAATTGCTAAAGCAAATTAATTTCCACTGAGAAAACAAACCCCTACTTTTTAAAGTTATTTTCTACTTTTTCCTGAGTTTTGTAAGATCCTTCATTTTTGGCAAGATACCTTTTGCTAATCCAGCGTTGCTAGTGTAACTGCTGGATTTGTGAAAAGTTCTGGACATGAGTAGAATACAAGATGCAAGCTCTGAGGAAGAGCTGAGGGTTGGCTGCTAAGGCAGGCCCTGCAGCTGGACACCTGAATTAAAGCTCTCACTCCCATTCACTGCCTTTGTCACTGAACATAAGCAATGCTGAATGCTTGCACAGCAGATGAACCCGAAAACTTGGGTTGTTTATGAAAAATACTTTTACAAACCTTCATCAGACTGAGGATGACTCAGTTTATATGGTTTTAGTAAACAACATTACACTTTTAACTGTTTTATTATTTTAAAATAACAAAAGTTTAGGAGATTTTAAAATGTGAAATGCATAGGAGTTTCAAACTGAACATCAGGCATTTGAAAACTTTCTCTCATTTTCCAGGGCAAACTACTGGGCACCTCTAGAATAGTTTTAAGATGCTCTTTAAATTACAGTCATATTTCATACAGTGTGTACAGCTGTCAATTCCTGACCTCACAGATCAGACAGCCAGACAGCTAACTAAGGCTTTTGCCTATAGTGAATTGCAAAAGATGGATTTAAAAACAAAATTGTTTAGGCCTAGCATTAACATTAACTGAAATATGGTTTAATTTGCATCATAAAACGTGAATCAAATTATTTTGTAGGTTTCACAGCTTCTTTCAATCCTCTTTCATCACAGTATGTTCAGACTGTTTTAATTAACATCATGAAAGCCAGACAATGTTCCTTCTTGCTGCGACATCCCTGCTCATGACTCTGCAATGGGGAAAACAGCAGAAGGAGAATTCAAGAGCATTGTGGTGGAGAACAACAAAACCTGGCTTCCAGTTTCCAAGTCACGTAGACCATGAAGCACTGACAGATACAAAAACTCCAAACCAACCAGCTTTCAGGGCCTGGCCTTTCAATCTTATCTACCCAAAGTCTCAAGTGCATGTGGGACATTGTTCAACTCCAAGTCAGTCCTGTTGTACAGGGATTTGTACTGACCAGGACAAGCCATTGGTCATTCAAGTTCACATTTTCTTCACATGAAAATCAGAGTCACTTTTAAATGTCTGGGGGAATTGCAAGGGGTTGCTACAGCTAAAAAANTGAGAAAGAAACATCTCAAGATGCAAAGAGCAGACTTTAGCTTGCAGTGGAGTTAAGGCCTGTTCCTCCCATCCCCATGCCATCCATGCAAATAATAAATGCAAGCACGGCTGGGGCAGGTGAGACAGCGTGGCCAGTGCAGTGCCCGGCTCTCCCACACTCACACTGGAAATGGATGTGCAGGGACACACGTAAGAGACTGTCCTTACCCCTTCCCCTCCTGAAGAAAGAGGATGAGGAGCTCACCCCACCCTTAACACACACCAGGCCCAGGATGTGTTTAATGGTTACCAGCTCGTTTAAAGCAGTATGAGCTGTTGAGTTACAGCATCCCATCATCTGTTATTAACCTTACTACAGAAAGCCACAAACAAGACAGGGCCTGTCAAGATTCCTGTGTGAGGTTTATAATTACTCACATGAACACACAGACAGAGTACTCCAGCCAGTATTAGAATAACAACAACACTCTGTTGGTGCCTTTCCCCTGCTGGAAGTGAAATACATCTTTGTGATTGCAGACATAAGCACACTGGCTCAGACCTTCAAGTGGCCTGATAAATGGTATGGTGGTTTTCCAAATCTACTGGGACAAGTCAGGTGACAAATGATTTCCATTAGCTTCAGCAGAATGGAAACAAAACAGATCAATACAAATGATTTGCAGCAAGTTCAGATCATAAATTTCCTTTTGCCCAGTTCCATCATGTTAAAATAGAAGCATTCTCCCCACACAATATGAAAAAAGGCAGTAGTGATCCAGAGACTTGATCATTCCACTTACAACAAACTGCCCATGATTTCAGCTTAGAGTGCTTTTTAATCAAGCATTAATTTTACTCAGTGATACATAATGGCATCATTTTAAATGATGTCAAACAATAAAAACTGTAATGACCATATTATTTTTGGAAACCGAATTGGATCCTACTGTTATGTAAAGCCAAAACAGTCCTAAATTCTACTTTTACCTTACTAAAATTACCTATTAATTGTACTTTTCCCCTTCTTTTGTCTATAACCATTTATGAACCCTGTTTGTGAAGGATGTTTTGGGAGTTACCAATTCTTGTATCAAACAAAAAGATTACGAGCCTGCACTGCAAAGAACAGTTTGCATATAGCTCCTTTTTCCTCATGGCTGGCTATACTAACAAGTTAAGAAACTAGAATCCCAAAATATACTCATCTTGTGTTGTAGAGGAGATACCCTGATTTATGAATCTGCTCTTCTGAGTATATCTTCTGTACTAATGAAAAAGACATTCACAAACAAAAAAAAAATTTGTTGAGGCAGGAAAACCATTACTTCCTTCAGGGCAGGCTCAGTGCACCCCACTTTCAGAGGTACATAATGCACTTCTACAAGAACATGCTGTGGGGGGAATTGCCTTGTAAATAATTAACGTAGTGACAAACAAATACAGATGTTTGTGATATGCAGTGACATTCTCTTGATATTTCTACACAGTTATCAATATCAATGATATCTCCTTAACTGGCTCTGACCCTGGGTTCATTTTCATACCATAGCTGGTTCCACAGGTTAATTCTCAGTCACAAAGGGAAAACAAGTTTCCCATTGAATTAAGTAGTCTCCCTTTCAGATTTAGTGCATTGCCTTTCCCTCTTTTATTACAAAAGAAGAAATACAGAAGGAGAAAGTTTTCTTTTTTCTATATTAATGGATTAGTAGAATCTTTTCAAAACATTTCTCCTCTTGACAACAGAAGGAGGTGGGTACACTTTTCTCCTCAGGACTGCTACACAACACATTGAGTGGGGCACATCCCCACCTGCCTTGTCACAACACCTGTCCTTGTCTCTTATCTCTCTCTAGTCACAAGTCACAAATACGCCACTGGGAGAAAACAAATCTTTCCCTGATATAAAGCAATCCTACCTTTTTATTTCTGTACTTGACAACATAAACCAAAGAACTGCTATAAATCACAAGTGGATTCAGTTAAGTGGTGGGATCCTATCCAGAAACAAAACTTAAGAAATCTGAACTGAATCAAAACAGTATTGTGGGTTAGAAGATATATATCAAGTACTGTCCATCTATTGGTACATAGCAAATATTTACCTGGAGGAAAAAAAGTTCACCAAAATGTGATTTTAGTATTTATTTAAATAAACTAGAGCGGTCTTAGCTGAAAGCTGCCTAATTACCTGGAAGCTAATTAGAATTAAATAGCCTGCCCTTCAAAAGGTAGAATAAAAAGCTAAGAAAATATATATTTTACTTAAGACAGAATTTCACCAATATTGCACAATGCTCCCTGCTGTAAATTACTTCAAATAAAAAGCACCATTAATCCATGAACACGAAGAAGCCCAAATTCACAGATCCAACACCTGATGAACATCCACTAGCTGTTGCATTTCATAACAGGCTACGAGAGGCAATAGCATGATCTTACTTGACTGGAGAAAGCAGAATGGATTTGAACACAAATTTCTTGTATTGTTATGAGATTTACTGTTGGACTTGGATTTTACCTCCCTCTCTTCCCTCTTGGCCGCCAGGGTTTCTCAGCAAAGTGGGCTTTTTTGCATGCAGAGTTTTTCACGTGTCTCAGCTGAACACAGAGGTGCAGGTTCTGCAGCCCCATTTCAGAAGAGGTTGCACACACCCCCCTGCTGCAGCCTGCTGAACACTGGAGCATGACACTGGCTCTGTGTGACTCAGGTACTGCATTGACATACCCTGTGACAGCTCTGCAGGACACTTTAAGGACATTTGCTGAGAAGTTTCTCTTAACAGTCACCTTCTGGGCACTATCCCTCCAGTACCTGCTAAAAAAAAAAAAAAAAAATATCAAGCATCATAATACAGACAGGTGGTTTAATTTCACTTTTTCAATCTGTCAGGAAGCAGGAACTACACTGCAGGGTGGGGAACAATTATGTGCTGTCCATCAGTATTATTTTGGATCTGCCCTTCCCATCCACATTCACTCCCAGTGCCCTTCTTTGTTCAATCCAGGTCGTTTTACTATTTTAAGTCAAAAGCTCAGATTTTTAAAATTCCTAAATTGATCTAGATCACAGAAATTAACTTTCCCCCCTTAGCAGATACGTAGTGAAAAAGCAGTTAACCCAGTTCACAGTATATTTCATCAGTTGCTTTTAACATCCAGGAAGAAGGTTTTAAAATCAGTTCTGCAAATGTCAGCTCGCTGTAATGCACTACATCAAGAAGACTGAGTAAAATGCAGCCATTTTGAGCATTTGAGAGGCAGTGATCAGGAACACAGTAATGAACTGCAATGTGTATTCTTATGCCTGTACAGAAATAAATGCAATGCCTATACCAGCAATGCTGATACTTCACAATTGAACTATGGTATTTTTCAGCTTTGAGGATGGGGGGGGGAAGATATGACAAAACCACCAACAGGAAGGACTGCAAGGGTCTGTCTGTCTGACTTTTCTAGAAGTCTCCATTAGGCTTTCAGCTTCTCAGGAGGGAAAGAAGAGAGAAACAGAAAGAAGAGATGTGCCTCTAAAATGGTGAGCAAATGGTCACTTTAGGACTGCAGCTGTTTCTCTCTGCAGGAGGCACAGAGAAGACACCAGAAGAAGATTTGGCAAAGATGTTCAATATGTAGAGAAATACATAATGCGTGATCTATTGTGCTATGCTTTCCCCTTAAACAAATCCCATTCCCAGATGGCCTGCAAGATATTAAACTATTGCTTATGTTTGCAGTTCCAGCTGGAGACTGTATATAAACAAAACTATGTGTCTAAGTCTACAGTTTTACTGTAGTACGGTAAAATGTTTATTCTTACTTTTAAATAAATCCCTTGAACAACATTAGATGTAGATAAATACAAAATATATCAAATTTCAACTTATCACTTCACTGCACTTATTCAAAAAATAAAATAAAGCAAGGAGAACTTCCCTTGGTCCGGCCTACTAAAAAGAAAAAAAAATCAGAGGTTCTTAACTAGGTCCTAAGGGCCCTCCAGGCTTTAGAAGACTTCTCCAAACACCAATACATGAATGAAAGCAGAAACAAAGATCCAGTGAACCCAGGACACTTCCCAATTTGAAAAAAATTAAGGAATAACTTTACTTAATATACCACAAAGCATACAGCCTTTGGTACTCTTAATTGGTTGCATAATCTTTAATTAAACAGTTGCACCTAAAACAAAAGTGGTGTGGGAAAGCCACATTCTGCAAGAAGAATTCTCTGGGTACAACACATATTTGGAATTGTTTGGCTCCTAATTAAGCTTCCATTAAGGTACACAAGGGGGGAAAAAAGTGATTTCAGAAGACAATATTGAGAGCACAGACTAGATCTAGAGACGGCCAAGTATTTTAAAGGAATTAAAAGACAGAAGAATGCTAAAAATGTCCTTGAGATAGCAAAACCTAGACTCAGAAAGTAGGAGCAGCAGCGAGCTCTCCCCTCAGTGCCATATCAGCACCCAGTGACAGAGGCAGCTGGCCAAGCACTTGACAGCTCTCCACTCCGTGGGACTGCAGGAGAGGGAGAGCAGCTTAGACCATGCAACTTCAGAGAAATCATTCTCCATTGCTTTGTTTAGGGGTGAGACCTGATTAAAAAAAGGAAGGTCCTTCCTCCCAAGTGGTATGGAACGTCAGCCCTGCTAAGTATAATGCTTCTTCCCTGTTCTAATCTGTGTTATGAAACTCAGCTGCATCCCCCAGGCCTTCCAGAAAGTAACATCACTATTTCTGTTTTGGGATCTTTGAAGGTCTTTTCCTTCCTGTAAACTTCTGATCCTGCTTCTACCTTCTCCTTTCTGAACTTTGGTAATCCATCTGCTTGTTCTCTGCTGCTTTCCTTCATTTCTCCAAATACAAGACTACATCAAGGCATGGAATTTCACCCACACATGCTTCTTTGCCCACTTGTTTGTTGACAAGAGTTCAAAGACCATTCCAGAATGCAGAATTGTACATGGATGTTAGTAACACATACATGTGCAAATGATGGGCAGGAAAAGCCACACGCTTGCTGCAGCAGCTGTGGGACAGAGCCCATTCTCTTAGCCTGAGCTTAGGGGAACACACCATGATGTTCCTCGACACAGGAGGATACTGAGTGTTCTGCTAAGTTGTTCCTCTGTTTGCTCCCTTCCTTCCTGCTACTTCCCTCTCCTCCCTTTTTGTTTGTGTTCCTGCAGGTTACTGTTTAACAGCCATTCTTAGAGCTCACAGCTCATGCAACCCAGAGTTAGCCTTAGCTTTACAGACAGGCCCTTTTTACTTTTTTATTTTCTGATGGTAGCCTCTTCCTGCTCATTTTACTTAAGCTGCTCAACAAATTAGTATAACAAATCACTACAGGTATGGTAAATAGATAACAAAGCTTAAAAAATACAGGGATTCTTCTACACGTGTTTTGCTTAAAGCAGTAAATCAAATGAAGACTTCCATCATCAGAGAAACCTCAACACTATGAACAGCATTTAGCAGAACAGATAGCATCCATCCACTTTCTTTACCTTTGTTTGAGCAGAAGAGTGACTATTAATTTACACGTATAACAAGCATCAACACACTGACACAGCCCATGCTTCCATGTGTCTGAATCCAATTCTACGATATATTTACTGCCTGCTGGATCTAAGTACCACTCCAGGCAACCAATTGTATCCATTTGCCTTACACCAGTAATGTGAAACTCTTTTAGCATTTGCTGTGCTGCTAAGATGATTGGGATCAAATACTCTAGGACTGATTTTGCAAGAGCACTTTTAGTCATTATTTAAAATGTTCTCAGAACCTTATTGCACTCAACAATACATTCCAAGCTCACTCTTTTATCCAGACTGCAGCCTCTTTGAGTTCTTTGCCTGAATCTGTACATCTCTCCTGACAGACGAGGTCTGAGCTGCAGGCAGCCCAAAGACTTCAAGAATCTAGGAAGAATGTGGAGCTTCATGCCTTGGCCTTCCTGGTAGCTCTAGTGCAAGACACCAAACTTCACAGGAGCACTTAGAAAAACAACAACAAAAAAACCCCCAAAAAAACCCACCAAACCCACTACACCCAAAAAACCCCACCCAAAACCCCCAAACCTCACAGTTAGCCACCTTACTTAAACACAAAAACCTTTGAAAATCTTGTTCATTAGCTTATGTCAACCTCCACACTGCAGTTTCTCCATGTCAGGTTTCACTGCACACAGAACAAGTCTCAGTGCATGTTTTACCTCCTAATTCACTGCTGCAGCTTTAAATAATCCCGAGGAAGCAGGAGGTGTTACCGAAGACGTCAAAGATCCCTCAGCTGCCATTTTCCACAGGCTAGTGCCACAGGTTAGCTGCTATTGTTCACTTACCTCCTGGGCCTTCAGTACCCACCAGTCCTGGCTCTCAGCTGGCAGAGAGCAAAAGCCCTGACTCCATTCTCACCTTCTTTAGGCAAAACCATTGCAGAAGATCTTCTCAAGTTTAACAGGGATTGGGGCCTTGCTCTGGAGTAAGGAACTGCAGCAGGCACTTGCCAGCAGCTAAAAGAAAACATGACCACAGCCCCATCCCAGCAGAACCCAAAGAAATAGGGAAGAGATGAAAACAAACACACACCAAAAAAAGCCCACACAGAAAACCAACAGAATAATAAAATACCCACAAACCACCTCAAAGCATAAACCCCCATAATTTTATGCCGAGCCTCAAGACAGTAACATGCCCTCTCTTTCATGAGCCCCAGTGGTAAAACTGCCATTAAAATGAGGGTACCAGAGCTGCAAGGGATTCAACTCCTGCCCTTCGCCTTGCAGACACAGAAGCCATCCCCACAACCTTCCCCACCAGCTCTGCCTGTGAGCCCACAGGTCCTTCTCTACCCCAAACAGCTGAATTTCAGTCAGCATTCAAAACCCAGCCTGCTGGAATTTACTTCTTTAGCTCTCAGTGACCTGAGCATTTCAGAGCTGCTGCTCTCCTGCCTTTTCTCCTCTCTAGCTTTACTGAAAAAGCACTTTTTAATTCAGTTCTTCTAGCTGCATTGCCACTTTCTCTTTCCTGAGAAGCCACTATCTTTTTGATCATCCATCCTGAACTAAAAGAACCCCCTGCAAATCAACCAAAAAAAGGCAGCACAAAACCAGCTTTGCCCTAGTCTTCTCTAAACCAGGGATGTGCAATATTTGGATTAAACAAAAGCCTTTTGTTTTATTAACTATAAAAGCATTTCAGTTTAAGCCATCTCATGCTTCTAGAAGGAATCCATGTTAGTATAATTCTGCTCCAAATCAGTCATGTTTGATTAACACAATTGGTTTTAATGGGTAGAAAACAGCAGAATTAGTGGCTGATCATTTACCAAAGTCAAATCATCGCAGGTAACATCCTACTGATCACAAATAGAGATGGAAAATCAAGCAGCTCTATTGATCTGTGTGAGATCTTGCTGCCAGCAGAGTACTGCAATCACTCCACACTGAATTCTTAAATAGGTGGCATTGGTACACTCCAGCTGGTGTCAGCTGTGTCACCTGCACCAACCCAAGTCAGTCCCCGCAACACACACCCGACACCTAGAAATAACAGCAGCTGTGAAAGTCTGCTTTGATCTCTCCGTGCATTTGGGGTTTCTTTGTTAACAGCACATGCAATTAGGATTAAGTACAAATTCTGCTTTGCTAGCCCATCAAATGATAACCAGCACAAAGCACGACAATGAGCGGATGGAGAAGGGCAGGGGTCACACTGCCGCTGCAGTGAGTTGGCCGGATTGCCACGCCGCACACGCCCAGCACGAGCCACAGCCCCCGAAGCCAGAGCTGCCAGCATTACTCCTAGCACAGAAAGCAGTCAGCCTGAGCACCGAACACATACTGGTCATTTCAACAACATGAAGCAGCAAAGTCGGGCACCGAAGAATTCTAATCTGCAGATCAGTATTAACTGAGCATAAATCTGCAAGGAAGCCTCTGGCTGGGGATAAGGCCGCTGGAGAACACGGCCAACCCTCCTGCAGCACGAGCGCCGGCAGCGCCCGCCCTTCCCCACGGCGAGCGCGGGGGCCTCTCCCCGGCGGGGGCCGTTCCCGGCGGGGGCCGTTCCCGGCGGGGGCCTCTCCCCGGCGGGGGCCTCTCCCCGGCGGGGGCCTCTCCCCGGCGGGGGCCGTCCCCGGCGGGGGCCTCTCCCCGGCGGGGGCCTCTCCCCGGCGGGGGCCGCAGCTCCAGTGGCGCGGCTCCCTGCCGCTGGCCCGGCCGCCCGGGGCCCTGCCGCCGACGCTGCCCAGCGCGGGCACCGCTGCTGACAGAGGCGCCCTGGCCGGGACGCTCGAGATGCGCTTCATACTTGCTGGCAGGAAAGCAGTTCCAGCTGGGTCGTTTGCTTTCTGGCTGCCTCGTTCCCTGCGCACACAGTTCCAGGGGCACAGCAGCGCTCCTCGGTCAGCTTTCCCATCAGTGAGTCCAGCTGTGGAAATTGCACTGCTACCCAGAGATGCTATCAGGATATTATGGCCTTTCAAAGCACAGCTGACAAATGCTCTCCTGCTCCATTCTCCTCTCATTGGCACCACGAATGAGGAATAAACTGGCATATGCCAGAGAACTGGTATTAAATTTAAAAACCAAAAAACTCACCGTTCCCTGCCCCCTAAAAAGCACACAAACAGAAACACAAACTAAGACATCAGTTACAAATAGGTCAGTAAAAACATGCACACGAAAGCAGGCAATGGAAATACAGAACCACAATAACTTATTTGACATCAAAGTAAAAAGTATAATTTCTGGGCCAGAAGTGTCCATCTTGCAACAAAAATATTTTAAATACAAATGCTTGTGGAAGGTTCCCAAAATTTAGCTCACGTTTATACGCCTTTTGTTTGTTTGCCCTGTGAGAGACTAAATTCTTTTTGGAATGACGACTGTGATGTTATCTTTTTTTAATGCCTATTGAGAGTAAAGCAGCTAATACATGTAAACAGAACTAAATATATACTCATTCTTATTATAAATGGATTTGGAGTTTGAGTGGAAAGGAAAACAAACTATATTCCCTCAACAAATAGATGCTTGGTTAATTCCTAGCAAGACTTAATTTTCACACCAACTCCCAGAGCTCTGTGGAAGAAACTGTGTAAGGCTAAACAATGCAAAGTCAGTGGATTCCTTGCATTTTCCTCCACTTAAAAAGGGAGAATGAAATACCTACTGCATCATATTATCCCATCCTCTTTAGAAAGTGAAGATAAAAATACAGAAATCTGCATCCTGGGAGGAATAGACGTGGCTGCTGACAGCCTAGTCATAGAGGGAAGCCCACAGCTTTCCCAGGCTGTCCTGCAGAGGCTGTGAGAAAGTGCAGAGAAAGAATCAAAACAATATCTGCACCTGCTGTTTGTCTCAAGATGTTTTCAAGAGGTTGTTGTCCTTCTTTCGCCAATGGGCTGAGAAGTGTCACTTGCTGACCTGTTAACCAATACCATCTTAGTCCATGAACTCATCTATAAAAAGGATGAGGTTTTTTCCTTAATAAATGCTTCTTTTGCCTTCTGCATGTTTGGAGTCTTTACTGCCGCCGTACCAGCAGCTCCTAACTCAACGGCAACGAGTGGAGGAAATCATATTTGAACAGTTGCATTATTTTATCAGGTAAGAAGTGTGAGAACCTTACATGGCTTTTTTCACTGCTGATTCTTCAGCACCAGGACTGAAGTTCGGCCCTTGGTCTTGGGTCACTCTCAGCCCCAGCCTGCAGCACAAAGAGACTTCTGACACAGAAAAGAACACCTGAATCTCCCTACACTTGAGCTTGCATTTCTAAGACAAACATTGGCAAAATGTTCAAGCCCATCAACATTTTCCAGAGCATTCCAAGATGTCAGATACAACTTCTAGAATTTATGTTTTTAAAAGTAACAGATGTGCCCAACAGATCTCAGTTGCCTTGCTATTTCATAATAGAGAAATATCAGACAAAAATTTCCAGCACTTTAAACATACCAAATGTTTCTCACATTTGCATACTGATGTTTGCGCATATTTAGAAATACACAGCATTTTAAACAAGCAATAAAGCAATATTAAAACAAAGCCAAGTGCTTTGAGGGAAAAAAAAAATCTTTTCAACAGAGTCTACAGATGAGAAATCAATCTTTTTAGGTACAGCTTCTTAGATAGCATTTTCATGTAAAATTCCTAAAGTAGAAGCCAACTTCTCATTTTATTAGCAGAAGAAAAGCCAAAAGCAGAGAATGGTCTACTGAAATTCTCATTTTTTGTTCATATGAACAAACCAGGGCACAACCCCACTGGATCCTATTGTTTCTTCCTAGACCACAGAAGTATAATAAAATATTGAATGCGCTCAAAAAATATTGACATTATTTTCTCATGTCAAGGAAAATACTTTTCCAAATTCACCCTGAGGAGCAGAAGGCAAGAACTATGGGCAAATCAATGTTTATGTGATGCTGTATCTAAAACCAATCTTTAAACCAGCATGTAGATGAGATCCCCTGAGCAACCCTGCCCTGCTGAGCCAGGCACAGGCTGAAGGGGTGGCCTGCAGCCAGGGCCGTGTCTCCCAGCACAGGGCCAGGTCCTCCCCCATTACAGACAGCACAGAAAGGCCATCTTTCTGCACCTTCCCCAGAAAACCCATCCTGTGGGCTAGCAGCTGGACACTCTACTCATGAGTCCATGCTCATTCCCATAGGAGCTCCCACTTCCTTGAGAGCAAAGTCCAGATTCTGTTGTGGAAGAGCTCCTATTCCTTCATTAATGCACAAGCCAAGGTGGACTACAGAGCAGTTTAAAACTCCCCACTACAAAACTTTTTTGTGAACTCCAGTTTCTGTGTAAAAGTCAGTTTGTGATACAACCAAAACTGTAAAGAAATGTTTAGTGGCCAGTAAGGTGGTCCTTTGTCAGTTACATTCCTGACAACACCTCCATACATTAGATACAAACACCCCAAAACAAAAAAAAAAAAACAGGAGGGGAAAAAAAAAAAAAAGAAAAAATTAAAAGAAGTGCCTGGGATTCCCCCTCCCAGAGCACAAATGTTTTTTGAAGACTTGACTTATTCCTATCTTCCCTGCAAATATCTAGTCTCCTTCAAGGTAACAATCACTAACATTTTGAGAAATAAATGTTATACCCACCACACACAGGGTCATAATTAAAATAGAAAATTTATCATTCTGGTCTATCAATATTCACAGAACCAGAATCAAGCTCACAACATGCCTTCAAGCCTCAGTCTGCAGAATGCTGAACGTAATTTGTTTGAGGTGCAATAGATAAGTTCCTGTAGAATTGCTACAGATGCTTGAAGGTTAAACCAAGAGAATTATAATTTATGGTATTTAGCACATAATCACTAACTGATTGCTGCAGAATTTGATAAGGCTCTTATCTTTCAAGCAAACCATGCTATGGGACGTGCAAATCACAAGTCACTACCCTTTTACTTTCCCCTTCTTCCAGGGGAAAGGCCAGAGTGTCCACGTTCAATATGGATGAGGGCAGTTCACAATGCCATTCCCATTCCAAATTCCAGCTGCAGCAGATTCAATATGCAGTATGTTAAAATGAAGATGTGGAGGTTTTTCATTTGTTGGCTTTTTCTCCTTTAACAGGGTCCTATTGTGGACAAACTGCCCATTTCCTCTGGGGGCAGAAAGCAGAGAGCACCTCAGAGCAAATCCACTTCCTCCATTCCCAACACTCCCCATAACCTCTCCTCCAGCTCACAGCAGGAGCATCCCACGGCAGAATGGCAGGCTCATAGCCTGTTTCAACTCCCTTCCTTTGTGCCAAAAGCTTCAAGTGCAAGCTGTCCCTGGCCAGCACGCCGTCCCTCCCCGGCCTGCTGGGGCAGAGTCTGAGCCAGGGGCTGCACAGCAGCTCTTGGACAGAGCAGCTCGGTGTGAAAGAGGGCCCCCACCCCAGCACAACGACCACGCCTCCTCAACTGACTCCGTTCCTTTGCGGCAAAGCACTGAATTGGTTTCACTTCTGCCTAAAATAAGTTCCTCTTGTAGATCATTAGCAATATCTAGTGCATTCACTGCATTCACTGCATCACGGACTAGAAACCATTTTCACACCTCTCAATGCCCTGGTCTCCATCTACTTGAAGACATGTCTGGAATATTTCACGTTCTCTGTGCTGAGATAAATGACTGAGCACACAGAGCAAGAGAGATGCAATTCTAACATGCTTAGTGCACTCTCTTCTAATAGACCTGTATTAAAGGAGACTGAATTTTGTTAGCCACCAAGACAAAATACTAAACAGAAATTTAAAGATGCTCAAAGAGAAATTAATCAATATGATACTCTAAACTCACTCGAGTGACCTAAGAGCAGAAAACTATTTCCCTTTAGCCATCTATGGGAATTTAATTTACCTCAGTAGCCACCTGCACCCAAAAGGTTAATATTCTCCAACACACAACTTCTTGTTTCCCTTCTCCACCTGTTTACACAGGCCCTGCACAGGAAATGCTCCTGTACACCTCAGAGAGCATTAATCATGGCTACATGCCAGTAACGAATGCACCGTGGCCTTCCCAATTAAACAGCAGACAGCAACCATACCACAGGGCAGACAAGCAGCAAGTAAGAACAAATATTTACTTAATCGAAAAGCCTTTTTGTGTATCTATAAAATACACACACAGAGTTCCTAAACAGGTTTTCAGTGTTGTCCTTAAGTGTTCCTTTTATTTGTGCTTTACACGACTAGCAGTTTTTCACAATTAATATAAACCCTGACACCCAGCAGGAGTGTTGTTGCATTCCAGCTCTTGAGATGATTCCATCTGTGATCCAATACAAACCTGCTGTAGCACTGGGCTTCATGTACCTGAAAGCTCTGTGTTACAGAAGCACCTATCCCCTTTCTTCTTGGTCTGAATTTCACCTTTCCCAGCCTTTTTCAATTTAGTGCTGCCTTTGCTCTACCTTTGTTTCAAGGAGATGAATCTGATGCACCAAGCCCACAGCCCAGGGAGAGGGGGTCAGCTGACAGGGTGATCACAGGAGCACAGACCTGAGGACACCGTACAGGAGGCCAGCTCCAGATCAGTCACGAAACCATCGCAGCCTCGTGCCAAACCTCCCGAGCCCTCTCCTGCCAGGGCAGTGCTTCAGGAGCAGTGGCACCGTGACAGCGTGACGCTGCTCTCCTCGCCACAGCCAGCCTGGTGTCTGCCAGCCTGTACATCTTTGTTCAATACTCCAGTGCACGGTAGAAATACACACACTGTTTGCTTCAATTCCACAGCTTATGCTAAACTTTGGCTTGTCAAAGCATCTGGAAGACAAGTAGTGATGTGGCTGACACACAGGCGGAGGAAAAATATTATTTTGTCCTCTTTCTAATACAGATCTACCACTAATGCTGCAGAATATTTCCTCCTGCAACTCAGCACCATTCCTCTTCTCCTCACCACCTTGTCACTGCCCCTACATCTACTCTTATAGAAGTACTTTATCATGGTTTGCTTTAAAGTTTTTTCCCCGTGAAAAATCTCAGTGTAATGGAGCATTCCATCAAGAGGCCCACGGCACACAGCCAGGACTCTGAAAGGGGGTTTGGTGATAGATAAAGGTAATTATAGTGTAACATTTGCCATACCACAATTTAAGGCTATGTCAGCACTTTCCCCCCTTTAAGAGGCTCATAAGTCTGAAAGCCTCTGGCCTGAAACTTGAGAAATACATCCAGTGAAAAATAAGCTGAATTGTAGAGTCAATGAGATGCCTTGAATTGAAAAGCAGTCATGCCAAAAGTAGTCTTGAACTCGTGGTGGATGGAAGATTAGATATGAGTTGCAAAGAGATCTAAAAATAAATCACTTCATGCATATTTTGAAGATCTGCCGGTGGACAAAGTTTTAAGAATATATGCTCTAAGTTTCTCGGTAAAATTTTAACTAAGAATGAAAAGTATGCCTGAACACATGTTATAGACCTCAGCAACTGCAGATGAAAAGTTCTAGCTAACCAAAGAAGTATGTCCTTTCTCCAGGGCAGCCTTCTTATTGCATACTACTATGCTTCCCCCATCCAAGTGTTTTAGGGAACCCACTGGAACTGTACAATACACATTTTTCCAGTAATACCTGTACATAAGCCCTGAAATCACAACTGCACTTCACAGACACCCCTCAGGGCCTGGCCACACAGTTGGGTACAGGCCAGGTGAGCACAGACCTGATCCCCTCTGGCCATGTACCCAGCACTAGCCCAAGCCAGCTCTGGTCCAGGGCTGCTGTAGACACATCAGCTGGGTGATGCACCTGAGCCAGGACTTCACTAGTGAATACCTCAGAGAGAAGGGAAAAAATTAAATAAAAAAAGGAAAAATTAAAAGAAAAAAATAACAGGGTGGGGGGGAAACTTCCAACCCACACACAATAAAAATAAGCCACAGCCTTCTGCAGGTGCCACAGTCTAAGGATAGTTCAGTTTGTGCCAATACAGTTCAATACAATTTAATTACAAATTCAGAAATACTGAACTGGACTATCTGCAATTTGGCTGCACACTCCCATAAACAGGCCCAAGTAGCATCCTGAGCCAGAGCTGTATCCAGGCTCCAACTCATTTGGCAAAGCAGCTTAACCAAGTTTAGCTTAGTGTAAAGATAGTGGTTTGCCCCAGTTTCCATCAAAGCACAGGGCCTGTGACGGCCAGCACAGGTCAGCACATGGCTGTGGAATCAAAGTGCTACTTGAGCTGTACAAGGACTCAACAGTGGCACCACAGCCATTTTGGATCGTGCCTTGCAGAGTTGTCACAATGAGCTGCACTACATTTTTGAAGTCCCTGAATCCATTTGTTTTACCATCAAGCCCCTCTCAATTCTACAGCATCTTCTGGAGCAGGACAGAAAACAGGAGCCATTACAGGCCCACCTTCCCTTCTCAGGCTGTAGTTTCTGCACTGTGTCTTCTACAATAACAGCAAAAAAATGTCACCAGTGGTGTATTCAATGCAAGTAAGAAAGAAATTTAATGTAGTCATAAAACATTGCCTATAGTGGCAATCTCATTAGATATCAAACAGAATCTCTCCTTTTCACAGGAATCTCTCATACATTGGGAAAAATACCACTCAAGTCAGTAAAGTTACACTTTTTTTTGATTTTCAAAAACTAAAGAAGAAAACCAGTATTCAGTATTTCTTCTGAAAAATCACCCCAAACAGCAGGAACAGTTCCACCTCACAACCAACCCCGTAAAACAAAATGCCAAAAAAATGTACCCCTTCTGATAACCCCATCACCACTTCAGAACCAGTCCTTGAAGGAGCAAAGACATCCCTGTTATTTAGTAGACACCATAAAAACACAAACTGTGTTAATAAATATTATGTCAGTGGGCAGAACTCCCTCTTTGGTGGAGATCTACAGGCTACAGACAGAGCAGATAACTCTACATTATTCTCCTTAGAGTAAACTTTTGGGGAATGGTGATCTTAGATTACGTGTGGTTCCAGATGCGTTTATTCTTTCCTTTGCCTGTACACCTCTTACCACTAGTTCATGGCTGATAAAAATCCAAGCACAGTCAACACAGAGGCTGGGACCTTTGGCTGATCAAAGTGATCCTGGAAAGGTTTTTTTTTCCTTGCTGCCAAGGGCCTCCCTGCCATTCCCACCCACGTGAGGGAGCAGGGAGAACTGCTGCCTTGAGAGGCTTTGAGAGAAGGAGGGCAATATGCACTCTAAATTGTACTGCACTTGAAACAGAGATTGCCAAGGAGAAACCACAGTAGCAATGATCCCAGTAAGGCTTCTGGAGGAACGAGATACTTATCCAGCTCTGCAGATTTAGAGAGGATGGAACCAAAAGGCCGTGGGAATGTCACTAAGATCATCTCAGAAGAGTTTTTTTTATGTGTGGTTGGAAAATGAAACACAAACTCATTCTGGCCATTGTCATTTGCAATCACAGAGTAAGAAAAGGATAAATTAAAAAGAGAGTAAACTGTTTCTTTATGAGGAAATATGGACATAATTTTTTTCTTATCTCCACATTCCACGGAGAGTCCATGAACAAGGTGATCTTATTAACTCACTGCATACATAAGAATTATATTGTAGAGAAAAGTGACACCAAGTACACAGGTGTCAAGCAGGAGGGAAAAAACTGAGGAATATCTCACATAGACTGGAAAATCTCACAAGGACAATGTACAAAGATAAAGTATCAGTGAAAAAAAGGAAAATACTAACCAAGCTTACATATGAAAAAAAAGACAAAGTTTATTTAAAGTGAAATTACATGACTGTAGTAAGAATCAAGTTACTCTTCAATTTCCTTCTTTCCACTTTCTGTTTAAGATACTCTACAAGTAGCCACAATGAGACTGGAGAACGTAAGAGGCACCTGCTGACAAAAGGTCATTTATTTTACTCTTACAGAGTTAAAGAAGACAGCACTCAGTAGATAAAAAAGGTCCAATTAAAATTCACAGAGCTATTGATCTTAGCCCTGCTCCAGTGAACCCTCTTTCTGCTTCTAGCTCATGAACAAGATGACAAAGAAAAGAACTATCGATTTTCATGAGATATCTTTTGGAGACATTTTCTTAGAATCTTAAAATTGCATCAAGTGTTCATAAAACAAATAGACTTAATGCAGTCACATCTGGCAGATGGCACAACCCATATGCCAATTATTTTACATGGGGGAGATAAACCAGACCGAGGGGTTCTACTTAACACAAACTCAGGTTTTCCACCTGGAAACCAGCACGCATCGCTATTGTGTATCTACTTGTCTTCTAACTGACAGAGCAAGAACTTTGTACTCCAAATAAATATAGGCTGATTGAAACACCCCCAGCTGACACTCCTTGTGACCCTGAGGAGGTTGAACCTCTCTGAACACATCCAGGGCCCTGCAGTATTGCTCCCCAGACACAGGAGCATCTGCCCCTGGGGCACCTGCAAGGCTGCTAGGGTAGCACCTCACCTTCTCGATCACCAGCCATAAACCTGCTATATAAACTATGAACTTGGGTCCCGACCTGCAACACTTTTAGGCAGCAAATTATTAAACAGCTGAGCTGAAGTTTAACATTTGAGTGGAAAAAAGGCAGTTAAAACACAATCACCAGAGAAAACAGAAATGCCAGGGTGCCTCTGGTAAAGAGCTTAGACAACAACTGACTGTGCCCAGAGAGTTCAGGATGAGGTCAAAGCCCAGCCCGTTTCCCTGACATCATCTCCCAACAAGTGTTGGGTCACAGTGCCCACAGTGCTAATACCAGAAATTATATTTGTCAGCCTTAGAAGAGGTAGGAATACTCTCCCCTCCCTTCTTAGCCACCAGCCTTTTTGGTCAGGCCAGGTCACAACAATACACTGACTTAAACTATATCTGCAGGAGAAAAGCACACCTGGTTGGTATAAACATTATCCCACCTGGGATTATCATTTCCTCACCTGGAAAAGGGCAGGAGCTGAGGTTGTTCAGATGAGAGGCACTAAAACTGCTGCTTCTACTATTGCCCTCTCAGTCAAGAAACTCATTACATAAGCCAGGCAGCCAAAAATTAGTAATTGTGCAAAAACTTGGCTTTCTTATCTACTTATTTACAACCTGATACTAAACTGATCATTCCTAGATACAAGAATCACTCTGTATACAAGCATGTGTAATTTAGGATATTTGATAAACTCCAATATTATGTACCTTTCATTGGAATAAATTTTGAATAAGGGACAACATACTGGTAATAGTAAGCCTAAGAGAGCAACAAAGACTCAGGGTATATAACTAATGTTCTATTTGCAGGAATAAAAAGTAGAAAAATAGTTCAAGGAGTCCTTTTATCTGTTAATACTTTTGTTCTTGTAAAATGGAAAAAAGCTACACAAGCAATGGCAGATTACTTTGACAGAATTATTTTGTGATCTCCTGTTTTTAAGCAAAGACCACTTCAAAATGGCAATTTGCTTCAGGGATTTGTTTAACGCTGAGCAGGTTCCTACACAGTTTCTTTTCAAGACAGAGACAAAGTTGTGGACTGTTTCCATTCCCCTTTCCTAGTCATCTTGCTCCATACAGTACATATAATTACAGAACTTGCCAATACACAAAAAAGACTCCTAAGCCTCTGCTTTCTGCTGTACTAGTGATTTCCCTAGAAGGCAGTATATAGCCTGATTCCTACCACCAAAATTCAGTTACAAGGGATGTCCTTACTGACAGGTTTTTATCTAGCCTTGAGCCAGCACCCTCCCCGGCACCCCATCCTTGGGATTGTCTTACTGCCGGATGTTCCGAACCCCTACTTTGCATCTTGCCAAAGTACGACTTTTTAACTTTTTGTTTGATCCAGTACAGAGAGAGGGAAGAACACAGGAGACCATTCCATTTTCAGAATCCGTTTTGGGCATTCTCTCCCCACCCAAACGCTCTACCACCTTCAGCCTTCATTTCTGGACAGCTTTTCTCAGCCACGCTCACAACTCATCTGTTCCACCACCCTACTGATTTGCCAGATGGCTCATTTGCTGCTCTTCAGGTAAAACTGTACCTAGCTGTAGCCATTTCATGAGTGTTTCCATTGCTGGTTCTGGGGAATCTTTTATGGGATAGCAAAAGCTTTACTAAAATTACTGCCACTGTTTCTCCTGTAACAAAGTCCCCCTTCTCTCCTTAGGGGGAAGTCAAGTGTGTTTTCCAAGGACAAAATGTCAGCGCAGGCTGCTACTACCTCCTTGTCTTATCAGTGCTGACAAGAAGATTAATTCTTAAGTTCTTTGGTTTCATTTATACTCATAGTTAGATTTGATATCATATACTTGTGCTTGATCCCTACATATCCCACTCAACCCAAGAGCAATAAGAAGAATAATGCCTGTGCATTGACAAAACAGTTTAATGACCTCAGCTAAGCTGGAAACCAGGAACCATAGACCTTACACCTTTACAGCTTTCTGATTATAGAGTACTTCAGCAGAAACCAGAAGGGTAGCTCCGAGTGCAGGAACAGCTTAGGATGGCTGCATTTCCTCCAAGAAAACAACCAAAAACCTATAGGCCATTAAATCTTCAGGCCAAACGGTTCAATTCAGCATTAACTCAATTTATATTGCAAACCAGTGCTACCTGACAGGACCTCACCTTGCAAACAACGTCAAGAATGACTTTCCTTCCTCCTTACTACTCAGAGCTGAGGTCATGATAAGAGACAAAAGGAGGGCAAGTTGTGAGAATATGGGAAAAGTGGAAAAACTATTTTTTATTGTCTGATGAAGGCCTAACTCTACAGAATGCTAGGTGAAGCTAGGAGAGCAGAAGAGGTGTAACAGGCACCATTAAATTCTGTCAGTTGAGAAGTACACACTGTTTACACAGACATCCTCCAATTTCACACTGCAACTTTTAGGCTCTATTTTGATTCAGGGACTAATACTTTCTGCAGACTGAAACTTTGAAACATATTTAAGTTGAAAAAAAAATGCACTCAACAGCAAACTTTCCAACAGAAAAATGATGTAATTCAATGGTCATTTCCTCAATGTAGTTTGTGCTGGTTTCTCATATCAATGTATAAGTAAAAACTGTGTTTAATGAAACAAATGCAAGATTTCTTGATTTTTCAGACTAGAAAAAAGTAGCAAAAAAAGAAAGGCAAAAATCTCAGCCCAGGAACTCAGTTTCCCCACGAACTCCCTTTCCCAGCAGGAAGGTTTGCTCTGCAGATTATGTGGGAGTATGGAGAGTCAGCAAATTTTCTGCTGTCCTGTTTTGGTGTAACACTGCTTATAGCTCTTGTTACAGCTGCTGTGTGAGCACTAGGACTGTAACACTGATATTCACAGACCAACTCACATTCAGTGGGAGTGCAACACTACTAAAGGACTTTGCCATTTCTATGCCGGTTGTTCATCATCAACCTTCCCCATCACTTCCACACCTGAAGGTGCTCTCTCTTCCCTCACAGTTTGTGCCCAAACAGGAAAGAATCAGAGCACAGAGTGCAAGGATTCAGCTCCAGAGCTAAGTAGTATATTTTTTTATATCCTTAATATTTCTTTTACAAAACATTTCATATGGAATTCAGCACCTGATTCTCTCTTGCAAATACAGATTTCTCCAGCCATTCCTCCTTAAAGCAGAGAAACAGAATAATGTTAAGCTCCTCTGAATATACCAAAGTGAAGATTTCAGGAATATAAAGCAAATAGCTATAACATCACTAGAGAGCTAGGAACTGCTGCACTCAGAAATAAACTAGGTATTAAAAACTACACATGCAGGAAGATTCAGCAAAGACTGATAATATAAGGTACAAGTCTGATTTTAAGAACCAGAACAAAAGTGTCATGCAGTATGAGCTGGCACAGCTCAGCTGGCATCCAAACTACTCTGCATTTCAACTGAAATGCAGTGAAATGCAACGGCGTGACACAAATGCAGAAAATAATAGTATTAGCAATGCTCAGATATAGCCAAGGCTTATCCTTTCTACTCTCTTAGATACACATCTCACCTTCTTTAGTCATTCTCTCAAGATAAGCATAAAAATATGTCACCTTCCTCATTCCAACTATGCAGCTCAAAAGAAAAAAAAATGAGGATGGCATGGAGTACAATGTGCATGAACTTGTTACACTTCACTGCATGATCCAGACTTGTCAGATGTGAAGGACCACTGCCACCATCTGGCGCCTTCCAAGTCTTGAATCCTTCTTTCTAATCAAAAAGGAATTCACCCTTTACCAAATTCAGTACATAAAAGAGGGAAGTGGAAGAGAAGCGGTTCTGAACAGGAGGCTTAAAAAGCCCTTTCAGAGCAGCTGTTGCAAAAGGAGGCCACTATTCTGATGGAGCAAAACACAAATACTGGAGGTGGAGAAGGACTAAGAAAATAAAATAAACAAGCAAGGTCTTGTCAAAGAAAAAAGGCTAAGATTTAGGAAAAACTAAGACCATGATTCAAATCATATCCATAAACATCTAAGGAGTAATGAACTTTTTAAAATAGAATTCCAAGCATTGCTCACAAGAAGGTTGGGTATCACCCAAACAAAGCATTAGCGATTCTTATGAGCTTCACTCATGAAGAAAAAAACTAACCACAATCCAGAAGTTCTTACTTTCCTTCAGTTATTTCTCTCAGAAAACAAAATCAGTTCCTAGTACTATACTTAATTGAAGAATTTTTCCTAAGAACCAGATAAGTATCTTGCTTTTAAAACTGTTTTATATGTCTTTCAACTGATTTTACATTGTATTTGAGGATGTTTGGGAGCCCTCTGGGATAATCCCACCCATACCATTCTCGAGGTCAGGGAACGCGACAGCATTCATTAATGTTTTCTCTCTCCCTTCTTCTAGTGGATTCTTAAAGTAGGAGCTGCTTCACTTCTGTGCTTTGCTGGGGTCAGATGAGCCTTCTCAATGCCACTGGTGACATGAGCAATCACAGCCCTGCTCGAGGTGCAGAACCCGCGGCTGAAATCCCTGCCCCGCTGCTCATTTTTGGCCAGCGGCGCCCTGGAGCAGCCCCTGTGACCCGGCTGCGCTCCGGGGGAGGGAGCACTTTGTGACACGCGGGAAGCCGCAGAGCAAAGGCACAAGTCCGGCAGCGCGGCAGCGCCGAGCGTGTGCAGCCAGGGCAGGACGTGCCGCGGCCCAACGCAAAGGCAGGGCACGGAGGCCTCTGCTTGATCGGGCCTGACGCCCTGCTCCGCTCTGGCTCTCAGCACTCCCCAATGAAGAGCTGGGCTGGCCCGCAGCACGCAGGGGTAGCTAAAGCCCAGCGATGGAAACAAAGGCACAGGGTGACGCTGCGGCGGACGGCGGCGCGCAGGCAGCGCCGTGCGGCCCGGAGCGGCTCAGCACGGCCCCAGCTCCGCTCGGGCACGGCGCACACGGCCTCGCCAGCCTCCGAGCACAGCCACGCCAGGGCACTGCAGCCTGCTCCCAGCCTGCTCCCAGCCTGAACACGCGCAGATCTCCCAGTTCCCTCTCACACAGATCCCGCGTTTCCACCTCCAAAGTGCCCTTCCCCTCTCCTGCCTTCTGCGGCTCAACGTGCCAGAACAGCTGTAAAGGGTACGGCAACGTACCCGGGGTTTTGCTCAGCTAACAACAGAAATGCACTCTAATTCTTTGCAACCAGGTAACGGAAGCTGTAAATCTGAATATTAGACATGGATAAAGTTATCAGGCAAGGCAAAACTGAGAACAGGTGTATACACAGCCGATCTGGTTTGACTGTGGTTAATCGAAAGCCAGGCACCTTAACATTCAAAGCACAGTCACATTCACTTTTCCATCTTGCCTGAAGTGATAACTGCACAAGCTGCAGCTTCAGAGCCCCCAGCAGGACACACAACTCGTGCTACAGCAAAAGTCCTTGCAGCTTCCAGAGATGCAGATCCTGCCCAGCAGTTCATTGCAAACCCATCAATCCACAGGACCTCCTTACGGTTGTGGGTTTTGTCATCCTTACTCCACTCTTCAGATTCCCTTCTGGAGGCAGCCTGAAACAAAGCTTTAAGGATGAATTATTGGGTGGATGTTGCCAATATAGCTCTGCATTAATTATTCATAATCATGGCAAAATATCTCCCATATTCATAACTTAGTAAATTACTAATTTAGGTGCATGTTAATCCAAAGATGATGATTCACACAGCAGCCCACATGATGTAGTGCTTAATCACTCCTTGAAAGTTAAGACACCTGTCCCCAAGAAGTTTAAAAAAGCAATATCTAAACTGCAACAAGTTTATAGCTAAGTAGCACAATAAATCTATATTCATATCAGAACAGTTGGATCCATCTTTGTCATCTCTGCCCAGCAGCATCATTTAATTGCTTTCCACCGCTCATTTCTCATTGGGCCAGCTTCGTTAAAAGAGTGGTTCATGTAAGCAGCTTTTTAAAAACACTAACTTCTAAAAAGCCTAAAGTTGGATAATGATAAATGGAAATTCCCATATATCATACATGCTGTAATTGCTGGGCTAGAATAACAAAGTGGTATTTATTAATCAGCAGATTTGAAAGGTAGAAATAAGCAGTATTTATTTACATCATCTGTTAGTAGGTATTGGTATTCTCAAAAACAGCTGGTAAAAATCTAAACTACTGCTCAGGTAAATGGAAACATTCTGAGTCTACCAAAGCAAGATCTGAAGCCCAAAGAGGTAACCTGCAGGATTTCCCTCCCAATGCCATCTAAGGCTTTTGTTATACATTAACTCCTAGGAAAGCTTGCTCTTTGAGCAAAAGGCAAATAGTTCCAAGACCTATGCAAGATATGTTTTATAAAAATCTGATTTTTCTTTTCCCCAGAACTAGAAAGCACCGTCTTTCTTTTATACATGATATTCAGGTTTTTGCTATTTCAGAGGCAGGGTTAGACAAGTCTTACATCTGTAACACTATGGACCTACTTCATGGTTTTCATAACAGAAGAAATGAGGTTTTTTACAGTCTGAAAAATCACTCACTTGAACAACTTCTCCATGGCAGAGACACTATCACTGGCAGTTTTTAAGATATGACTGGACAAAGGGCTCAGTAATCTCACCTAGGCTCTCTTTCTCACAAAACTGGGACAGATGATCTCCAAGGTTCCTTCAAACTTGGGCTATTCTATGACTTCTGGCCCAGCGTCCATAGCACAATCCAAGAGCCAAAAACTATTTTTTTTGTTAATAAAAAAGGGCTCATCACTAGCACATCTTCCCAGCTGTCTGGCTACGCCCTTCATGCAGGAGCTCCAGCACATTATTCCTTGTCCCTAGCTGTGAGGAGGGGGGCAGATCATTACTTGGAGCTCCACAGATCTCTCTCGCATCTGAGAGCTGATGTCTTCTCCAAATCTTCCTGTTTTGTTTTATATTTGCAAACCTATGCACCATAGTTCTTCCAAGATCATATTTCATGTACCTCTCACCACTTTTCTCTTTTCTCCAGGCTACTTTTGCCCAGCTTATAAGCTGCTGTTAGACCGGAGCCTGAGCTAGCTGCAATGCTCCAGGCTGCACCTGGCAGCACGACAAGCAGAGTGGGCAGATGACTTCTCCTTTCCTGCAGAAATAGAAATCTCCCTGATACATCTTAGCAATGCTAATACTTTTCACAAAGCGTGACCTTGTTGGCATTGGGATCCAGGTGAACAGAGCATAGTAACTCCCAGCATTCCCTCCTGCCGGGGTATTCTGTATCCTGTGTCTGTGTGGATGCTGTTTTTACACTTCTTCCTGTCCAACTGCTGAATCTGCTGTGCCAGTACAATTGGATGCTTTGGCAGGGGGACGTTCATTTGGAATTCAGTTCCTTCCAAGTCTCCCATTGTGCCAATTTGTGAAGTGTACTCTTCATCCCTCCCTTCCATTCATTCACAAGTACCAGGCACACTGAGCAGTACCAGGCCCAGGGCAGCCTGCTGAGGAACACCCGTCCCCTCTCACAGCTGCTGCTTACAACTATTCCCCAGTGGCAGTTTCCAGCCCCTCACGCACCACCAGGAGCTGTTCTCTTAGACAAAGTCCCCTCACAAACCCCTGGCTTCAGCAGAGGGTCTCCCATTTGTCTTTCTGTAGCAGCCAGAGCTGCCTCCATCCCAGCTGCCTCCAGCCCGTGGCAGTGCAGTTTACCTGTGCAAGGGGAAGGAGTGGAGGGTGTGCAGCAGCCTGGTAAGAGCACCCAGTGATGCCACCAGGCAGAACACTTTCACAGCTGCAGTAATTGATTGCCTTTGCAACAATCACACTCTGCCAGCTTCATTTTTCAGGGAAAAAACATCAGATTGGAACAGATGGGGGCAGATCAAAACAGATTGCACAGAACAGCCACAGTCTAATGGTGAATTGGGAATACTGAGCAAATATAAGAAGCTCATGTGCTTTGTATCTGAACTGGAAACAGAGCTCTTTCATTGCAGCTTTCAAGTGCTGGTGTAAACGCTCTTCTTGCTGTTCTGACAGCTAATGGCAAGCTATCACATCTGCAATAGCTTTACTTGGGGCTCAATGCTGCGGTTACGACCAGGACCACTGATCTGCAGAAAGATGGCCACAGACTTCTCTTGCCCACAGAAAGCAAGGAGATACAAGTACAGAGGGTGTCCTCAAGCCACAGCTGCCCCAGCAACCCACAGCTCATCCCTCACCTGCTCACCAACTCTGCACCCACAAAGTCAACCACGCTCAGCAATGCCATTCCATCCTCAACCATCTTTTGATGAACGTGGAATCAACCATCACTTGGGAGATGATGATACCGAAAACAGTTCTGTTAAGTAAAAAGTGAACTATTTTTCATGAAGCTTTCTGCATCAATAAAAATATTTTCTAGTACAGTGAGGCAAAACAGGAATCCCAATAAAAACGTAGGTAGCCTGTCCATTCAGAATCAGTTAATTTCTACTCTTTCCTCTGCAAGATTGTTAGATGCTGGCTCTACCCTCTTTGCCTTGTATTTCTAAGGTGCGATGAAAATTTCCATCTTGTGTCTTCATTTTTGGTTTAGTTATATTAAAACCAAGTGGAGTATTGCAGTGAAATGCATACCCATAAAATTGTCCTGTATTTTCACTCTCAGTCATCCTGCTTAGGGTTGGGGCAGGGAGGGTTACACTCATACCACTGACTTTTTATTTAGTGACTAAATCTAATCAGTCAATCCTTTCTTTACGTGGCAGGCTAAACATAGTATTTTCACCCAATTCTATACAGCTAAAAAAATTAATAGCTCTTTGCCAAAAAATTGTATTAGCTATAGCATTTGGACCCAGCTTTTCTAAAAAGGAATGCACAAAGGAGTAGGAATTTCATCACCAGATATATTGAAAGAGATTAAAAATTTTCAGGAATCCATGTGGGGGAAAAGAAAAAATTACAACAGCAGGCTATCACTGAATGCACCAAGCAGAAATAATTAACACTTGTTTCTCTTTGTGAATAATGCATAGCTGTAATAAGAACTCAGCTTTCAAGCAAACACTATGCCATGTAGCCAGGAGATACAGCCAGAAAGTAAAGCACACTTCAGCAGCTGTGTTCTCCTCCTGCTCTTCCCAACAGGACTGATTTAGGCACTGAGGAAAACACAGACCTAGGGGGAAGGACAGTGTGCCCTCAGTCCTTCCAACAGGATTTTTATACAATTTTCTTCAGGCCAGTGCACAAAAATACCACAGGTAGTACTTCATTATGAAAAGGAAGCTTCCCCTCATTAGAAGTTTATTTTTATTGTCCTACTGACTGGGTTTTTGATGTTTTTCCGTGCATTATGAGTGCCTCTGCCAAGTATGCAATATAGCTTGCTAACAGAAAACTTGAGGATAAACCAAGCTCAGCTAAACTGGTTTTCCTCACACTGTTGCTGCTTCTATTCCAGTTTCTTAGTCAGCGTTTCCAGTCACCACAATCTGAGTAGGAACTCAGAAGAATATTAGTAGAAAAGACACAGGGTACCTTCAATGAAGAGCTGGCAAAGATGGAGGGAGAAGAAGGAGACGATGCCTGCACTCATGCAGTGAAAATGGCAAAATCCCATTTATTTGTTGTGCTTATCTCATATATGATAAAATAGTTTACATACCAACTGTCACTAAGGTTCTGCCTAATTGGCTCATTTTCTCAACCTGTCTCTAACACACTCTATAATTGGCATACTTACAAAAAAACATAGATTAAACTAATTTTAACTGCGCCACAGACGCAGGCCTTTACAGGCCTTTGCAGGCCCCAATGAGGCCGCAGTTCGGACAAGGCTGGATTGTCCAACTTCTGCAAAAACACTCCGTGTCCTCGCTCAAGGAGGTATTCCTCTACAAATATTCCATGCTGTTTGGGAAGGGTGACCCTCACAGAAGGCCAGATGGCAGTCCTTGGTTTACTTCTACTTCAACTATTTATTTGGGCTGAGTCAATTTAAAGAAGAAGTCTGCCAGGCTAGTAAGCCAGGACACTCCTGGCGCTCCAACCCACTGCTTGTTTCCTTACCTCGAGGGACAAAAATATCCAGGGCACGGTGAAGGAAAGGATGACCTGCAAACCCACCCACCCAAAACCTACAGATGCTGCCACCTTTCACAGGCTGCAGGGACAGAAACCTCCCAGGCCCAGGACAACACTCCCAGGCAAGCTCTAGCACCACCGTCCCTTGCCACCACAGGGGCAGGTGACAGTCTAGGATATATCTCTGCTATGGGCAAGAGTCTTCAGAGGGTTTCCAGCACCAGCAAACCGCCGGGTTTGCTTCCAGGATCATTCATCTCAAAATTGGCCCAGAACCCCCTGTCCCAGCAGGGCCTAGAGAGGCAACTGCACAGCATCCCACAGGCACAGTGTGCATAGGGCCAGAGCCATCCCTGCTCCCTGGGGACAGGAGCTGAGCAGGCTCCACAGCACTGCTGCTGCTGCAGCACAACTGCAGAGAATGTGCTCATGCAGCACAACTCTGAGCTGCACACTGCCTGTCCCTCAGCTGATTTTCTCTTTGAAGAAGAGAACTTTCATATAAAAAGGTAAAAGAAGATCCTCAAAATTTGTTTTACTTGCAGGGCACACTATTAAAAAAATAAAAGTACAGCAATACCTCAAACCAAACATTTGAATCCAAACATCTTCAAAGAACAGGGCTTACAGCACTTCTTTCATTCTTTTTCATTTAAATTGAACAAAATGGTTTGCTGCATACATGCTGTTCACTTCAAAAGACCATTCTTAATCCATTAATAAATAGCAGCCTAGAAGGAGTCATACAAAAGTAAATTTTTAACACATTAGCCAAAACAGCAGCCAGCAGATGGGCAGGACTGAATTAACTGTGTGAATCCTTCTCACAAGTATCTTTGCCAAGTGGAAAATTAACAGCAGGAAAGTACTTTGAGAAGGCAAAAAGTTTTTTAGGGTTTTTTGTTTTCAGTTAATGAAATAGGTTTCATTGCACTCCAGGTGCAATAGATGGTATAAAACATGAATCTATTTTTAAAAACACAATGCAGCAATACAAATCAAACTGTATTTGTATCTATCAGTTATATCCAAAGAGTAATGATGACATGAAAATGGTAATGAAAAGAAAGTAAGAAACCCCAGTCTTGTCACATAATTGCTCCCTGGTTTCAGTGACTACTTCTGGCAGATTTGAATTAGACTCCTTTGAGTATCACATCTTAAAATGATCTGAAAAAAAATATCTGTATGAAGACTGGTTTAGGAGGTTCATAAACTGATAATTAAATAGAAAAAACAGCTTCCTCTTTTGGTAAAACTCTTCCTGACTCATCCTTGGCTCTGAGACCTTTTTGCACTGCCTTGTCTCCAATCATCCATGTGACAGATAGCTGAAATCTGAGTTTAAAAGGAAGGTTCCCTCCAATAGAAAGGATGAAGACTTCCTTGTCTGCAGGAAAACTTTATCCTTCTCCACACCTTAGCATGTTTATTAACAAGCAACTCATTAGCTTTCCAGCACAGACCCTAACCATGCACTTCCAATTGACAGCTGTCAAGCCCCAACCACACTCTGTAATCAGAACAGTTTGGGAAGCACTCCTGTCAACCCTTTTTGGAGGTACCAGCTTTTGAGGTGATCACCACCGAGTCTATATCCTGACAGAAAGACATTCAAGCTGTGACCCCTCATCCTCTGAATTTTAAGGGCTATGGCGACCTTCAGCAATTTTGGTGTTTACCACAAAACCAAACACAATTCCATTAGCCTTGTTTCTGTTATGGAAGTAGCACGCATCTGTAATGCCTTATCCCACGTCACACCCCAATTTAAGGAAAAAACAAGTCACCCTAGCTGGGTACATAATCCACTAAGCACCACTGTGCATAGTCAAAAGGCTGCATATGTCAGTTCATCTCACACTTTTGGTCAAAAAAAAAAAACCCGAACCAACAAACCCTAAAAACCCAACAAAACAAACAAACAAACAAGCAAGCTTGTGAGTTCAAAGAGAGAACCACACATATGAGCATGTCAGCACTCAGCTCAGCCTCCTCCTGAGTACTCTGTACAAATCCAGCCTCTCTAACAATAAGCATACTGTGGATTTAGGAAAGCAGAAAGGTAGAGCGGACGATCAGAGCTCCTTCTGTGGAAGGAACAACGAGGCAGGTTAGAGCTCTCCCTCACAAGACTCGTGCCTAAGCAGCACTGTAACCAGGTTCTGCCAACTCGGCACTGGGATGGGAAGGCAAACAAGGAATGACCATTAACTATCTCACATTAGCTGTAAGATACAGGGAATATCAAAGGAAGTTATGTAATATAGAGCCAACCAAGGAAATACAAAGAATTCACAAAAGTGACTGGATCTGGGGACTCATTGCCCTGGTGGCTGCAATGAAAACATTTAAAGCAATCAGCTACATGGATAGATTTTTTAAAATTTCATTTGGCCGTAAGGAGCCAGATTTTTCTGAAGCATCATTCCTACTCATTTTCTCTGCTTCCTCAGGCACCTGCTACCAGCCACTGCCAGACAGAGCCACTCTTACGCCTTGGGACAGGCAAGATTTTAAAAAAGAATGCAACCAAACCTGAAGTGAGTGCAGATGCAATAGCCCTGACACCCAGGAGCCTTGTGATCCACATGCAAGACAGACTCCTTTCTTTGTTTCAGGGTGTTCCCTTTCCATGAAAGAATTAGGGTTAGCTTTTATTCTTCCCACAGTACCAAGAACTCCCTTATTCTTAAAGCCCTGAGATACAAAAATTATTTCCATTTGCAGCAGAGCAGTTTAGTTTGTGTTACACCCCAAGGTGTGAGGAACAGGAAAGGGTCACAACGAGCTGGGATGGCAGCTGTCCCACACAACCCTGGGCCAGCAGGGGAAACCACAACCATGCCTCAAACAGCTTCAAGTGACTCAGCCAGTTCCACAGCAGAGATGCCAAGAAAGTCCAGCTGCCAGACTTGGCACAGAGGCAGGACATGGAGTAGTCCTACCCTGAATGGGAGCCAACAGCACTCGAGTGCTGCAGACACCAAACATCCATCCTTTACATCCCTGGGAAAAGACTGCACCAAAGTTACATCCTATTTCACTTGGGAAAAAGCAGCAACTTTCACCTTAATCCTTAAGGACCTTCACTTTAGAAGGGGAATAGGAACCTTCCCCTTCTAACTTAATGTATTCATTCATTTGATTAACCAAGTTGGGTCTCCTCTTTCCCTTCAAGGAGACATGCAATGCACGTCACACCACTGTGGTGAACACCCCTCTCCCCTCAGGCAAAGCCTTCACTGGGCCCTTGCCTCCCTCCTGCTCGGCCCCAGAGCTCTCTGGGGCACAGCTGTCCCCTCTGTGCAGCTGCCACGCTCGGTCACCCCCAGGCCAGGGCAGGCAGAGCCAGCTGAGCTCCTCCCTGCACTGGGCTGGAGCTGCAGGACAGCACTTGGGCTGCTTCGGGCAGGGGGCTCGGCCTGAGCCACTGCCCTCTCCACAGGCAAATTCAAATGTCCAGCTAGCCAAAATCCTACAATACCTCCAACAGCTGTTTGACTGTCACTTCTTGTGTCTATTTCTCCTCCAACCCAATAAACAAAGGACTTGCCATCTTTTCATTGTGATCATTATTCGAACTGCATAGTTTCAATATAGCTTGAATGTAATTTAAATTTTGGTTAGCTGATTTTTATTCTATTATCTCTTGTACTCTGGGCAAGTATATATTTGATCTTGAGAGAAAATGGTAATAATTAAATCTGTGTTTTTAAAGGTAATATGAATTAGGGTAGAGCTGAAGTAATAGCTAACAGTTTTCATGGTGTTATATAGATGGAATAATAACTCACTTGTCTGAGCAGCACACCAGGACAGATTAGCTGTTGCCCAAAGTTCTGTTATTCAGATTTTAGCACCCACTGAAACACTACATGATGTTTAAATATACTACAAGAGC
Source organism: Phainopepla nitens (assembly GCA_013400175.1). Classification (NCBI taxonomy): domain Eukaryota; kingdom Metazoa; phylum Chordata; class Aves; order Passeriformes; family Bombycillidae; genus Phainopepla; species Phainopepla nitens. Next base: position 768,595 of record VXBQ01015298.1, read on the forward strand.
CTCTACATAAATACAAGTCTATAATAACGATGCAATTGGAAATGTCAGCCTTTCAACTCAAACTGAAGTTTTGAGCACTGAGCTCCCAGCCTAAATCCCCAAGATGATGGCCAAAGTGCCTGCCTAAGGCAGAGACATTCCTTTAGCCTCTTTTTATGTCACTGTCACACACAAGTTGACTAAAAAAAAAAAAAGATGGGTTCAAGGAAGGAAGAATGAAATCTCAATTGAATTACTATAACCCAAAATTTCCTGTGCTTTGTGTTTGGGATGTCAGGTCTTAACAGCTTGAGTTTGGCCTGGAACTGGAAAAGCCATTTTTTGCTTTGAAATCTGCACCTATTTAAGTACAATTATGTTAACATCTTTGCAGCATATGATTAACAAATGCAGAGTAGATTCACTTTCCCTCTTTAATATAAATGATAATTACTTTTTTAGTTCCTTTCTATATTCCTGACAAGCCAATGTGAATGAGGCAAGTGCACGGGAGGCCTGGACTACTGTGTCAGGCAGTTTAGCTTCTGAAATGCATAAATCTGGTACTCGCACATGTTTTTCTTTATATAGTACATGTGAATTCCATGTGACTTATACATTTCAAAAGTTAAATTATGCCCCTAATTGGTACTTCATAATAACATGCCTGGAGGAGACCAGGCTGCTCTGATATGTGAGCCATTTTAGATTTAAATTAAGTTAGGGATTGATTTCCATTTCAAAAGTGTTTCTGAAATTTAACAAGTGAAATACAGATACTGTTTTCAAAAAGGAGCACAAAAGATGAGAATGCAAACTGTTTGGTCAGGCAGTCGATGTTTAGACAGCAGAAGTGTTGCACGTATGAAAATATTTTCTGTTGTGTTACTGTCCACTTGATTTAAGAGAACAGTAGGGTGGTCATTTTAAAAACTCTTCTATAGGAGCACATACTGATGGGTGGAGTTTAATTTTCTGCTACTTCATCTAGCTTGGATACTTGTTTTATAACCTAGAACTACATTCTTTCTAAAAATACACAAAAAAGTTGTAAGTGGTGAAATAAAGATCATAAGGTAGTTTTGTAACTGCTTAGTAGGACACCCTGTAATGACCAAGAGACCAAGAAACACTGTTACTCTGAAATTGAGAGGAAGACACTTGTTGGCTTTGAAAGCCATTACAAAAGGCAGTCTCCCTTTGGAACAGTTTATCCTTGTATAAATTCTGTTTACACTTCCAAAAACTCCGTAGCACAACTGCTCTGTTCCCAAACTCAGCACAAGTATGAAGCTGGGTTGCTTTTTTTTTTCAAGCTCAAGTATTTCCTAAAAATACTCAAGAAATTTTAATCTAATGCTGCTGAGAATGAAAAGGCTTAAAAATTGGAAAAGTGAAGGAAGATTTGGCCTATTTTGTTCTGTTCTGCTAGAAGAAAAAAAGCAAGGTCACCTTTTTGAAGAAAAAGCTTTATGGTAAATGAACCACCTGCCTTCTGATTCTGCCTGCCATGGGCTGCCAATGCTGATCTTTCCTGGCCCCTCCATTCTTCTGAGGGAGATCTCATTTCTTCTCACCCATACAACGTTGCTCCATACAACAGGAGCTGCTCCTGCTGCCTGCACTGTCTGTAACCTAAGCCCAAGAACTGTCCACTGGGATGGAAGCTACAAAAAAGCACCAGAGTGTTTGCTGCAGAAATACCACACAAAGCCCTGGGTGTCTGAAACCACTCACAAGAGCTGGCCAGGAGCAAAGCCTCTCAGCAGAGACACATCTGGATTAAAAGACAGGGGAGTGGGGCAGGGAAGGAGGGACAGGCCTGCCAAGGATAAGGTTCACAGGGACCAAAGGATATGTGGTGTAGCACAAAGCAAAACAAATTCAATTTAATAAAACATCTTGCATACAAGGTATCACCTAGCAGTCTACAGAGAGATAAGAGACCAAGATAATGCTTTAGAAAATTGGATACTGTGACTCATAAAAGGCAAACGGGAAATACACAAATAAAGTTGAAGCCCTTCAGATAAAGGAAAACTGCTGAATTTAAAAGCACCTAGAATACAAGCATATATTCTTACAGAAGAGACACAACTAAAGAAAAAATGAACCTCAAATGATTAAAGGCTCCTTTAAGCATCTAAAGGCCCAGTGTTTATCAAAGCATCTCTGTACAGGTATTAGGTTGACGGAAAACAATTTTAACCTGGTGGAACTGGAACCACACAAAAATCTCAATTTGTCAAGGCTTCCAACACCTCTCTCTGCCTTAGGCAAAACTTTAAATAGAGATTTAAAAAATAAAAATGGACAAGATTTTCTGTAACATAAAAATTGACTTGGAATCAGATCAATTTGGATTCAATCTCTTTTTATTTAGACACAAGGTCATAAATGCTATGTTGAAGTAAGGGAAAGGGAAATTTAAAAAGGCATGATAAAAGCATGAATCAATCAAGAGCAACAAATATCTTGAGAGCTGAAAGCAGAACAGATTCACAATTTCTGGATGCACAGAAATAATAAAAAAGCTCTATTTATGTGCAAAATTTAGGTTGAAAATTGTGACCATAGCCCATTTTTAATAATAACTTCAGAAAAAGGAACAGGCAGATCTCAAGGCCAAGCACCAGGGACAGAGCTTGAGAGGACTCCACACAGAATCTGTCTGGGCAGCTCAAAAGCTTGGGAAGCAGCAGAGCTGCCAGTGCTGGGATGCTGCCCCTGGATGTACCAGTACAGAGCTGTAACCCACCAGTGCTGGAGGAGACTGCAAGAGGAAACCAGATGCCCTGAACACTGGGAATCACAAAAGTGCCAGCAGAAAGAGCATGAAGGATGTTCTCACACACCACTTGGAAGGGCAGGTGGGCAACACCTCGGCAAAGGGCAGGAGAAACAACCAACACAGCCTTGGCCACCTGCTGCTGGCAGCAAAGAGCTGCCAAGGAACAGCAGAAGGGAAACAGGAGCAGGATCATAAAGGCAGGGGGAAATATTGATTCTTTCTCCCAGGTGGGAGATTTTATCCTCAAAACAGAAAGTAGTGGAATCACAAGGCAACAGAGTCTGGATGGAGAGATCTGTGACTACAAGGTACTAAGAGAGTGACTGACAGCAGTGCAGAGGGTACCACCTGAACAAACTCCATTATCACTTTCAGAGCTAAACTTGCAAGAAGTGCCCGAGTGTGGCACAAGCTACTGCCGTTCTGGAAACCAAATGACAAACTAAGGCTCCCAAAAGGCGCTGACAAGGCCTCTCCCATGCCCAAGTGAATGGTCACTAGCCTGCCTATATCCATATCCCTCCTGGGCACCGAGGGCCCAGCCCTGCTGCACCTTGCCAAGTGTCCCACTCCTGTCCCCCATCATCAGGCAGGTGGCAGCCACTGCCCAGACTGGCACCTCCACCTTGCACGAGGCTTCTCACTCGTCCCTCCTCTCTCCTGGTGCACACCTCTGTCGAAAACCCCCAGACTTCCTTCCCAGACTACAGCACCCATGGATTCATTTTCCAACGGCTTTTATCTTACTCTAACTCCCCTTAACACAGCACAGCAGTTAGCTCTGCTTGTCTCAGCATACAAGCTCCAGCCAAATCACCTACAGCCACTGGAAAAGACATCTCCTGTCACTGGAGCCACCCGTCTGCCAGCAGGTACTGCCAGGCCCCTGCCCTTAGCACCAAAGTCCCTCAGCCCCACTGCACTGGAGCAACAAGAGGTGCAGCTGCAGGAACCACGACACCAAGCAATCACTGCCGTTTGGTTTTACCCTAGTTCAATGAAGGAACTCATCTGAAAGAGAGGAATAGTTTAAAGGATCTTCCCAGGATGTTCTTCCCTGTGAGCACTGCACTCCAGCATTCACCTCGTGAAGCAAAGGTCAGAATACATGAGGTGCCCGATGGAGTAATGCTACAGACAATCCTCTCAAAGCCACAACATACAGCCGCTGTTTCCATCAAAAAGAAAATGACATGAAAATTAAGGTGCTTCAGTTCTCGTACAGCTGCTACAGTACGAATTATTATCTCAGCTATTCTTCTATGAGCACCTCCAGGAACATTTTTTGCCATTGAATCTTGTAAAAAACCCACAGCTTAGGAGAAAATGTATGCATTGGATCTATTTTTCTCCCAAGAAGGACAAAAAAATTCTCAATTTTGCAAGCACAGTAGTCTCATGACACTAAACATACTTTGCATCAGCTCAAGCTGTTGTGTATACTAAAATGATCAATGTTGAAAGCTTCTGAAATTATTTCCACAGCTAGATACTGCATAGCTTTTTCAAGGCTTAAAACAATTTCCTTCTACATTTTTATAGATTGGAAATCAGCCATTAAGATGAGTATGTTCAAAATACTAAGTGCTTTTCTGGCATTTTCATTTCTAGAGTATACAAAAATACTCTGAGCATGCCAAAAGTCACACTTGCAGATAAATTCAAGTACCTAATTAGCCCCAAATAAACAGGAAATTTTCTATGATGTAGCTCATTAATAACTTAAAATATTTGAGAGGTTAGATCACAGATTAAATTCATCTAGTGTTCCATGAAAAAAAACCATAAATTGACTATATTTATTGAGCAACAGCACCAGCTGTAAAACAATTTTAAGATACTGTGATGAACTTTGAAACCACAGGTGAGTCCAATTTAGACAAAAACACACACACAGCTGACCCACAATCAATGAGAACAGGTGACATTTGTAATGCTTCAGCACCTGATCCCTATCATGAGAAGCGTGAAAACGAGCTTGTTTTTACAACCTTTTTCTACTCCAGAAACAGAGTCTCAGGACAATTATTAATTGTGACAGATATGTCTTGGAAGTGAAAGAACTGCCATTACTTTCTACATAAAGATATGTGTTGCAAATTTCAGTCGTAAAGATGACAAATTAGCTATGCTAAAATCACGCATTTCCTCAAACGCTCCTGCTCACACTTGTGTTTGTACACAGTTGGGTTGCTCCCTTACAGATGTAAGCATATGTAAAAATGAAAAAATTATGAGTTAAAACGGGACTCTTACACATCTTCCTGATGTGCTCTAAGAGTTCATACAAGACAGTTGATTTTGGTGCAAGCTTTAGCTTCATTTCTCTTTAACCTACTGCAGCCATTAGAGCTTTATTCCATTAATTTACAGTAAATGATGTTGGCTTGATCACTGATTAAAAACATCTTTGAAAAGCAGAAGCCACGCTGCAGTACTCACTTTTCCAGCAATAAGGTAAATAGTTATTCTAATACTGTATATGAGGCAAAAGATAACCAGTCAATACTCAAGAATGGACTACTTCACTACCTTGAAAATTAAATTACATTGCAGCACAATGTAATTTAAAATGTCAGAGAAATCAGAGGCTCTCAGATTTTAATTAAAGTAATCTCTACCTTCAGACCTCGCCTTTTCCCCACTGCTACTATTCCTGCTACTATTCCTCTAATATTTATTCACTGCACTGCATTAAACCATAAAAACAACCAAATTTATTTCATCTTATTTACAGTAGAATAGATTTTAAATAAACAAGGACAATGTTTCCCATCTTAAAAAAAGAACTCTTTTGGACAATGGCATTTCAGAAACCCAAGCACGCTCACGGCATAATTTCATTGACAAGTTGCCATAGAAATAGCCAGCTGAAATGCATGCTAAATCTCAGTCTCAGAACAAAAAATAGTTCAATATTCTCTAACCAGTTTCAAGGCGGGGCCGGGAGCCAATGGACAAAGCAGCAGGTAAAAGTCACAAAGAAGAGGCTTTGTATTGCAGGGAAGCCATTGGGGCCAGGAGGCTGCAGCACTGGGGGGAGCTGCAGATATGGGGTCACACAGGGCACCCCAAACCCTCCTTCCTTCCCCCAGAGCAGCCTCAGAATGGGGTCACACAGGGCACCCCAAACCCTCCTTCCCCCCAGAGCAGCCTCCCAGGGACCCTGATGGCAGTGGCACCACCTCAGCAGGCAATGACATGGCTA